>JAIUZE010047267.1:0-30306 GCA_022085475.1 Heliosperma pusillum | reverse complement strand
TCGTGAATACAACACTACATGACATTTTAAGTGAATATGATAGTGGTTACTGCTTTTTAAAAGTGGAAGTTAATTTTTTGTAATTTTTTTTACAAACAAAATAAATGAAAATATGAAGTTAAGAATGAGTGGGGAGTTAGAAGGAGTATGGAGTATCCTACACACAGGTGTATGATATACGAATTGGGGAGGGAGTATCTTACATAGCAAATGTGTAGATAACTTGCTACCATACTCACTTTGCGGTAAGAAATTATGTGAACTGACCAAAATATCCCTCATATATATACTTCATACTGACACTACATTTCAGCTAATACTCTATTACTCTTTATTTCTCCTTCTTCTCTCTTTGCCTTTCTTCATGGTTCATAATCTCTTTAAGATAACTTCACTACTCTAGCAATCAATCTCACAATCTGAAAATCATGATAATAAATATATACAAACCCTAATTTTCTTTTTCAATTTTATCATAGAAACCTGTATTACATTTTTTTGTTTACCCATTGAACTAGAATCCATATTTTTCTTGTTAAAAATGTCACCTTAAGCAAATTAATGTGTTAATTGAATTAGAATTCTACTTTCGAATTAGAGCCTAAATTTTGTTGTTGTTGTCGTCATCGTCGTTAATGTGATGGATGGTGGGGTTAGGTGCTGAAATTGTGAAGTTTCACTAGAAGAATTTCTTATTAGAGGGGCCCTTTTCATTTGCGTTATCCTGTTTAATTTAAAGCAATTGACCTAGCTCATGATAATTGATGTTGGTTAAGGGGTCAGTTGATGAGATTGGTTGTAATGAAGGAAGCAGGTCAAGAAGAAGGAGATGTATAGCAGAAAGTGGAAAAAATTAATAGAAGAGAAATAATAGAAGAGGATATTTTGCTAAAAACTGTTTTTTAGAGGGAAGATTCAAATTGTGCCGGAATATTCCATTTTAATTCACCGGAAAGTGAGTTTGGTAGCAAGTTCTATACACATGTGCTTTGTAAGGTTGTAATTTTTGAAATTGTTTTTCTAAGGTATTAACTTCAAAATAGTGGTATATATAAGGGATGGGTAGTGATGGGACACTAATTGTTAATACGACTCACTTAGATCAGTCAATACATCCGAACGAAAGGTGTATCAATGGTTTGGCATGTCCACGGATGGATAGACTGGCAAAGAATTAGACTAAGCCAATCGTCCAGAGACAAAAGAAGTGAACTTTAGACCGCTTATCTAGTCATCTGCATACACACAAAAGACACAGATTTTCCTGTGTGCAGGCTTGCCCATACATATACACCATATTAAGGGCATTTTTTTTTTTGATGAAGGAGGTACATTAATTATAAATTTATAGTAGCAATACAAGGATCAAATTCAGGAGGGAGGGTCAGGGCCTCAGGGGAGAGCTCGACACAAGCCGCCGAGTCAAGAATATTAGAATTAGAATCCAAATTACATAGGTGACGGGTAAAATTTGGTGGTTCCTACCAGTAGAAAATCGCATGATTTGGGCCTTGATCCATCCTTGAGAAAGACGCAAGAGCGTCGGTAACAATGTTGGTACACCTAGGTTCAAAGACGACGACTTTCAAAGACGGTGAGCCCTTTGATAGTTCCCTGAACTCCAATATGAGGTTACTCGAATGACCAATACTATTATGGAAGTAGCCAACGTTAATTAGTAATTGTGTTCACAGCCACAAGGCAATCCGAACTAATAACATAATTTCCGCCTTGGGTTAAGGCGAAGCAAATACCAAATTTGATTTCTAAGATTTCACTCATGACGGGGGAGGTAGCAAAACATCTTTCCGTCCAACCTCTAAGCCAATGGCCCAAGTGGTTTCGAACAACACAACCAATCCCTACCAGACGAGACTCAAGACAGTAGGAACCATCCACGTTTATTTTCCGCCACAATGGTAGGGGGGGGGGGGGGGCAACACCATGGGTTAAGGGGGCTAAAGGGGGGGGGGGGGTTGTTCGTCAGGTACCATTCAGAAGCAAGGCATAAGACACGGTCAATCCAAGCGGAAGTAATATGGGTAAGGAAAAAGTTGAAGACAAAATTGTTCCTCTGAAATCAGATATGCCAAATAAGGTAAGAGAAGGTGGTGGCCCATGAAGGGCGAGATCAATTTCAAAAATCCAGGACTTAAGATCAAGGTTAAAGAAGGACGCGGGAAGAGAGAAAGAATTCCATATCACACGAGAGGAGGGGCAATCTCGAAGGAGATGAAGAGAGTCCTCAGAGGGGTGGTGACAGAGTTCGCACCCGATGGAAAGAGAGATAGCATGCTGGTAGAGGGTGGCTCTATGGGGGATCTTGTGGGAAATATCGGTATACTTCTCTTTAAATAATTCGGATTATAATGAAATTATAACTATATGAATTTCTAGTCATAAATGAAATTGCATAATATAAAACAAGAGATTAAGAAATAACCTTCGATCCTAGCAAAAGGCCTAAGAACAAATAACAAAGTAGGTATTCTCCTAATCGTTGCACCCAAGATGGTTCAAGAAATGCCTTCGTCGTGCTAGAACGAATACCCAAAAATTACTTCTAATTTTGTGTGTATAATGATGATGAATATGGAGATGAATGAGAGAGTTAAAAATCAGAATTTTCTTCTCCTTTTTCACCCTTAAAAACGTGAGATTAGGAGTCAATTAGGGTTAATAGAAAAACAGATTTTTCTCCCTTTATTACTCCCTCCTCTAACCGTGTAAATCAAGAGGAAAGAATAAAAAAAATCTTGTTTCCTTATTCCTCTCCACCTATATTAGGTAGTTATTATATCATTTAATATGTACATAATGTAATATGTATTCTAATTATTACTAGTAATGGACCGTCATATAAACCGAGTAATGCCGGACCAATACACTATAATAATATCGTGTAATACATATCCGCCAACTTAAATATAACAGTTTACATTTAGTTTAGATCAACATTATATACATTGATTAAATATAACATTTTATATTCAATTACCAGCTAACATTATTTAATCGTTATTAAATAACCGTATCATCATCACATTGACTAACCTTTTAGTCAAATACATCGACTAACCTTTTAGTCATTTAATAAGGCATCAATATGATTATTTTCTCAAATAATCACATCTCTCAAACACATCTTTTAGGTGTGACTTTTAGGGATCAGTTAATCACCGCCATCTGTATGACAATAACGTCAAACTTATCTAGCAAGCCAACCGTTATCGATAAACGTTAATCAACTGATTATAATACAAAGTATACCCTGTAGACCTTAACTGTTATCACACTAACTGTGGAGGACACTAGCTCCAACAATCTCCCACTTGTCCTTACAAGTGTATGTGCGATAACCGACTCTCATATCCTTAAATTTCTCCCACTCAATGTAAAACAATTTGCAAAGTCCGCATTCACAAAGGTCGTATTTTACAAGTGATCAGTATCAAGAGTGGTTTTCCCGACTAGAGAGTAACTTAGCTGATAAACGAATCATTATTCGAGCATGGCCATGCATTCCAGTTACTACTCCTCGAGTGGCCCTAAGAAAAAAAACAAAACCTGATAAAGGGTTGGATATTTTCCTCAACTCGTATCCTGCAGATGTAAGCACAGTATGAAATGACCCAGAAAAAATCTGCTTGGCCTCCTGTTACGGTCGACCGTGAGAAAGAAACCAAAGTCATCCAAAAACTGCCTTAATCTCAAGAGACAGTCGATAGTCAAAAGAATCGACTCTAGGAACACTATGGACGTCCAATCCACGACCTGGCACTGAATGTTGTTAAACATTTAGGACTCCATAACGTTGTCACGAATTACAATGTCCTACGAGGTATCCTTATAACTCGTATTTGTGATCGATCAGTCAACAGTTTGACTTATGGCTCGTTGAACCCACCATCAATCGACTTAACAATATAATAGCCAGAGTTATCAGCTCATGTAGGCGATTACGGACCAAAACACATATAATGTTATTCAGTTCACTTTGTGGTGTTCAATGTTGTCCATACAATCCACATGAAAAACAAAAATATGAAAACAATACGATGAAGTTATTATTAGTATATGAAAAAGATGTATCTAATTCATACAAACAGCTAATACAACTCAGGAACACGTTTAATTCCCATGGAAGTAACGTGCCCTACATGCTTATCATGTCTTAACGGTTTAGTGAGAGGATCTACTATGTTATCATCCGTAGAAATATTGTCTATCACTATCTCCTTTTGCTCCACGTAATCTCTGATCATGTGAGCCTTCCGAAGTACATGTCTAGATTTGTTGCTAGACCTAGGCTCCTTAGCCTGGAAGATGGCACCACTATTATCACAATAGATGGTGATCGGGTCATTCGAACTAGGAAATATGGCAAGTCCTTGTAAGAATTGACGCATCCATATAGCTTCCTTTGCAGCCTCTGAAGCGGCATAGTACTCGGACTCAGTCGTAGAATCTGCTATAACACTCTGCTTGGAGCTTTTCCAGCTGACCGCAGCGCCATTAAGAGTAAATCCGAATCCAGACTGAGATTTCGAGTCATCCCGATCCGTTTGGAAGCTAGCATCTGCGTAACCGGTTGCGCAAAGCTCAGTCTCTCCTCCATAAGTCAATACCCCATCCTTAGTCCTCCGTAGGTACTTAAGGATATTTTTAACAGCCATCCAGTGTGTTTCACCTGGATTGCCTTGGTACCGACTGGTCATACTCAAAGCATATGCCCCGTCTGGACGTGTGCATATCATGGCATACATGATCGATCCTATAGCTGATGCATAAGGAATTCGACTCATGCGCTCGACCTCTTCAGATGGCTTGGGTGCCTGAGCTTTACTCAAATGCATCCCAGACGTCATTGGAAGATACCCCTTCTTGGAGTTGGTCATGCTGAACCTTTCAAGAATCTTATCTATATAAGACTCCTGACTGAGTGATAACATCCGTCGTGATCTATCTCTGTAGATACGGATTCCCAATATGCGATGTGCCTCGCCCAGATCTTTCATCTGGAAATGGTTCTTTAACCATACCTTAACCGAAGATAAGAGAGGAATATCATTCCCTATCAAGAGTATGTCATCGACATACAATATCAAGAAAACGATTTTACTCCCACTCGACTTGACATATAAGCATGGTTCCTCAACCGATCGAGTGAAACCATTCTCTTTTATGACTTGGTCGAAACGATGATTCCAACTCCGAGAAGCTTGCTTAAGTCCATAAATGGAACGCTTAAGCTTGCACACTTTCTTAGGATTTTTAGGGTCAATGAAACCTTCGGGTTGTACCATGTACAACTCCTCCTCCAAATAACCGTTTAAGAAGGCGGTTTTCACGTCCATCTGCCAAATTTCATAGTCATGAAAAGCGGCAATCGCTAAGATTATCCGAATGGAACACAACATGACTACGGGTGCAAAAATTTCATCATAATGCAATCCTTGCACTTGAGTGAAACCTTTTGCCACTAGTCGTGCCTTATAGGTGTCTGGTTGTCCCTCTACGAAATGCTTTATCTTGTAAAGGCATTTGTACTGAAGAGGCCGAACCTTATCAGGCAAATCAACCAGATCTCATATGTCATTCTCATACATAGAGTCTATCTCGGATTGCATGGCCTCAAGCCATAGCTTTGAGTCGGAACAGGTCATGGCTCCTTTATAGGTAGCGGGTTCGTTACTCTCTAGGAGCAAAACATCGTCTCTATCGTTCTCCTCGACCATACCAATGTATCTGTCTGGAGGTATGGAGACTCTACCCGACCTTCTAGGTTCCTCAGGAATATTAACCGCAGCAGAAGATGAAGGAACATCTTCCTCCATCGGTTGCTCGGTTGTTGGTTCTTGAATCTCCGACAGATCGAAGGTTCTATCACTCGTCTTGTTCTCGAGAAACTCTTTCTCTAGAAACTTCGCACTAGCCGCAACAAAAACACGTTGTTCGGTAGGCGAATAAAAGTAATGACCAAACATTCCTTTTGGATAACCAATAAAGTATGTCTTGACCGATCGCGGGCCGAGCTTATCCTCGTGTCTCCACTTGACATAAGCCTCGCAGCCCCAAACCCGAATAAAGGACAAGTTAGGGACTGTTCCCTTCCACATTTCAAATGGTGTCTTGTCAACAGCTTTAGACGGACTTCGGTTAAGTATAAGAGCAGCTGACAAAAGAGCATAGCCCCACAATGAATCAGGCACTACCGTGTGACTCATCATGGATCGAACCATATCAAGTAATGTTCGATTTCTCCGTTCGGACACACCATTTAATTGAGGTGTTCCAGGTGGAGTTAACTGTAGTACTACACCACAGTTTTTAAGGTGTTGATCAAACTCATTCGAAAGATATTCGCCACCACGATCTGAACGTAGTGCTTTAATCTTTCTACCCAGCTGGTTTTCAACCTTATTCTGGTATTCCTTGAACTTATCAAAGGACTCACTTTTGTGCTTCATTAAGTAGACATATCCATATCTACTCAAATCGTCCGTGAAAGTGATAAAATATCTATAGCCATCTCTAGCGTTGATTGACATAGGTCCACACACATCAGTATGTATGAGTCCTAATAGGTCAGCAGCGCGCATTCCAACACCTTTGAAGGAAATTCGAGTCATTTTGCCTATGAGACATGATTCACACGTGCCAAAAGATTCATAGTCAAATGGGGAGATAGTCCCATTATCAATGAGCTTCTTCACGCGTTTTTCATTTATGTGTCCCATACGGCAATGCCATAGATAGGTTTGATCTTTGTCACCAACCTTTACCTTTTTATTACTCACATGCAATATATCTGTGGTTTGATCTAAAACATAAATCCCATTCATGGAAACTGCTTTACCATAAATCATTTCGTTAAAAGAGAAAATACAGCTATTATCCTTTATTACAAATGAAAAACCGTTCTTATCGAGTACGGAAACAGAAATAATGTTTTTAGATAAACTGGGTACATAGTAACAGTTATTTAAAAATAACTCAAATCCACTTGGGAGTTGGATTACATATGTTCCCACTGAAACGGCAGCTACTCTTGCTCCATTCCCCACTCGCAGGTCCACATCACCCTTTTCGAGAGTTTTGATGTTTCTTAGGCCCTGCAAATGATTACACAGATGAGAACCACAACCAGTATCAAGTACCCAAGTTCCGAAACTTGCATGGTTAATCTCAATCATATGAATAAAAGAAGACATACCAACAGGAGTGACGCGACCTGCTTTTACGTCTTCAGCATACACGGGACAGTTCCGCCTCCAATGCCCAGTCTTGTGGCAATGGTGGCACTCCATGTTTTCTTTGCTCTTTGTCTTGCCTTGTGAGCTACTGCTAGTCTCACCAGGCCCACTCTTGCCCTTTCCTGGCTTCTTGAACTTCGGCTTCCCTACAGCTAGGTCGGCCTGAGCCTTGCCCTTACCCTTACCCTTGTTTGCAATCATGAGAACGTCCTGCTTCAGGCTCCCACTCAATTTCAGATCCTTCTCAGTCTGTATGAGAAGTGAGTGTAGCTGATGAGGATTTCTCTTCAAATCATTCATGTAGTAATTTGCCCTGAATTGGGCAAAACCATCATGGAGTGAATGAAGCATGCGGTCAATGACCACGCTCTCTTTGATTTTGCAATCAAGTGCCTCCAGTTTTTCGAGATTCTCGATCATATCGAGAATGTGTGGGCTAACCGGTTGGCCCTTCTGGAGTTTCGCCTCAAAGAAGCGAGTGGTAAGCTCATACATAACGATCTGCGGTGCTTTTGAGAACTCGTTAGTGAGCGTGGTGAAAATCTTGTTTGCACCTTGGGCAATGAATCGTCTTTGCAAATTGGATTCCATTGAAAAGATGAGTACGTTCTTTATCGCACCCGCCTCCATTACGAAATCACTATAAGCAAGTGATTCATTGGCTCCTACATTGGGGCCTGGGTTAGGCGGTAGTGGCTCAGTCAAGTACTTGAGCTTACCGTCAGCTATGGCAGCATTCCGTAATGAAGCCTCCCAGTCCGCAAAGTTGGACCCGTTATTCTTCAGTCGCGTGGACTGATTCATGTTGTCCATGAACATCTTAAGCCAGGATTCGCGTGCGCGCGTGGCACTTGGCATAGGGGCATCAGCATGTCCAGCCATTTGTTATAACAGTTTTATCGATATAAATGAATGCTACACTGCGAAAAAGGAGATAAAACATAATACGCATTTTCATCGTTTTAATTAAGTCTAATGCAAAACCGATTAATGCGAAGACTCTTGCATTTATACAATTGACCTCCCTCAAGTATTATATAAATGATACCAAGACTCAATTTCTGTAAATTGATAAGCCAACTTCTTGGCTAATTCTACTTTTAGAATTCCTGGTCGATAAATTTCTGTAAATTCTATCTTTAGTCCATCATAATCACGAGATATTACTCGGACAATAATGTTGAGGTAAAATAGGTCAACACATACTACTTACCCAACGTAGAAGGGATCATATGGGGAGTAAGGTCCTATATGCCTATTGCCTACCGACGAAGAAGGGATTCATAGCAGTTTTCCCTATAAAGACTAATGTCAATTTTGGGTTTTAGAGGAAGGTCCATCAGCTTTAATTTTATTCATTTAAGTGAACGAATGATCTAGCATTTAGAGAATGAATAATTTAAGATGATAGCTTTTAGAATTTTGAGTGACATCTGGATGTCCATGATAATTAACATACAATCTATATGAGTCAATTTTCATGCAATTAAGAAGTAGGTGGTTTGGTTTAGGCGGAATATGATGCACTAACTATCATGCAAAAGAAAAACAATAAGAACGGAAAATTGAAAATCAAAGTACAAAGTCCTAGTGTGGCCTATCCTATCAAAATAGAACAAAAATTACACTTTGGAATCCATCCTTATGGACCCTAGAAGCTTGACTTGATGTTCCATCTTGGTCCATGTAGCGGGAGTGAGCTATCCGATCTCCATCTTTGGTCTTCTCAAAAATACAATTTTAAAAAAAAATTACAAAATATAAACCTATTTACATTCTAATTTAAAAATTATAATTAAAGATTACAAAGGGGAGATTCGAGATCTCAAAATACATCAAAAACCATGTTACCATCATTACGATAACACAATCTACTAAGGTCACACTAAGCAATACAAATTACAACCTCTTGTAAAAATACCAAAATAATCCATTCATCCATTCATTCAACAAAATAATATGCATCAACATAATAAATTAAACATTCAAGACATAATTCATTAATTATGATGATTAATTTATCCAAACCACCTTTAAAATGATCAAAATTATGTGACATTTCCTTAATTGCACACAACAATTTTAATCAACCATAATCCAATTTAATTCATATTATCGGGTATAACATAAATTAAATTTAACATTATTTTAAACCTTTTTAAAATAATAGGGTATCTATCATTGTGAACTTTTTCACAACAACAAACAACGACATACATTATCTTTATAATGCAATAAACAAAACAAAATTTTTTTTTCACTATTCACGGATGAACAGTAGCCGTGAACAGTAGCAGGTACAAATTTTTTTTTTTTTTTTTTTTTTTAATTTTGCTTTTTCTCTCTCTCGATTTTAAATAAAAAAAAACAAACCCTATTTTTTTTTATGAACAGTAGCAGTAGCCACGGTGAACAGTAAAAAAAAAATACAAATTAATCTTTTTAATTTGATCATGCTAATAAAACTAGATCGGTACAAACATTCAACATCTAATCATTATTAAACATTGATACAAATTAGATGATTCAAATTAACCTTTTAAAATGAATATCTAAATCATGATTAATCGATTATCAAAATACTCAACTAATCATAATTGTTTTGTATATTCATACCGAAAAATTTAGCACAATGAATGTTCTTTAACATCCAAAACAAATTCCATTTTCATTTCAATTTAATCCTCATTAAATCAAAACATCAACTAATTCATTATATTATTATCTTAACTCATTAAAACAACAACATTTATGAATCAAAAATGGAACCCTAAAAAAAAAACTCACGGCTAAAAAAAAAAGTTTCTGCCGAAATAAAAATACAGCAGCCCTTTTTTTTTTAAAAATTATACCAATCATTTAATGAAAAAAAACATATAAAATAATTTCATAGCCAAAGGCTCTGATACCACTTGTGGGAAATATCGGTATACTTCCCTTTAAATAATTCGGATTATAATGAAATTATAACTATATGAATTTCTAGTCATAAATGAAATTGCATAATATAAAACAAGAGATAAAGAAATAACCTTCGATCCTAGTAAAAGGCCTAAGAACAAATACCAAAGTAGGTATTCTCCTAATCGTTGCACCCAAGATGGTTCAAGAAATGCCTTCGTCGTGCTAGAACGAATACCCAAAAATTACTTCTAATTTTGTGTGTATATTGATGATGAATATGAAGATGAATAAGAGAGTTAAAAATCAGAATTTTTCTCCTCTTTTCACCCTAGTGTGCCGTGAGAATTAGAGAGCATTAGGGTTTTTATTATTCTCCCTTTAATACTCCCTCAAACCGTGAGATCAAGAGGAAAGAAGGAAAAATTCTTTTGTTTCCTTATTTCTCTCAACCTATATTAGGTAGTTATTCTCACATTTAATATGTACATAATGTAATATGTATTCTAATTATTACTAGTAATGGACCGTCACATAAACCGAGTAATGCCGGACCAATACACTATAATAATATCGTGTAATACATATCCGCCAACTTACATATAACAGTTTACATTTAGTTTAGACCAACATTATATACATGGATTAAATATAACATTTTATATTCAATTACCAGCTAACATTATTTAATCGTTATTAAATAATCGTATCATCATCACATGGACTAACCTTTTAGTCAAATACATCGACTAACCTTTTAGTCATTTAATAAGGCATCAATATGATTATTTTCTCAAATAATCATCTCTCAAACACATCCTTTAGGTGTGACTTTTAGGGATCAGTTGATCACCATCATCTGTATGACAATAACGTCAAACTTATCTAGCAAGCCAACCGTTATCGATAAACGTTAATCAACTGATTATAATACAAAGTATATCCTGTGAACCTTAGTTGTTATCACACTAACTGTGGAGGACACTAGCTCCAACAGACCATACCCTATAAACAAAATCAGAAGACAAGTTTGGGTTATAAAAGATATGATATTTAGGGTAACTAACACTAAAGGATCCAATCTTGCTTGGGTACCTAAAAAATGTATTTAACTTGTCTTGCAGGTGGTTGTGAAAGAAAATAACTTATGGTAACTTGATAGTGGTTGCTCAAGGCACATGACCGGAAACAAAAATGTATTTCTTTTACTTGAGCCTTTTGATGGAGGTAAGGTTACCTTTTGGTGATAACAAGAAAGGTAAAGTCATTGGTGTCGGAAAAATTGGTATATCTTATTCTCATTCAATAAGTGACGTTTATTTAGTAAGTGGTCTCAAGCATAACTTACTTAGTGTGCTCAATTATGTGACAAAGGTAACAAGGTTGTTTTTCATTCGGATATTTTTCGCATCATAATTGAAGGTACTAGTAAGGTTATACTTGAAGGACATCGTAAACGAAATGTCTGTAATATTGATTTGAATGATGTTTCTACTAACTCTTTTACATGCATGAAAGTAACGTTAGATGATCCTTGTTTACTGTAACACCCGGAAATGTACCCTATTTTTATAGTGAAAATATTTTACGGAAACTTTTCAGTGAAATTTAGTTTTAACCGTAAATTTAATTTTCCGAGTCGAATTTAGAATTTCCGAGTTCGTATTTGGAATTTCCGCGAGATTCCATGTGAATCCCGTCTTAAGGCGAGTTTGACTTTTTGTTGACTTTTCCCTATAAATATCTCATACTCCCTTAATCTATTTCATTCAACACAAACACAAACACCTTACTTCTTCCTTAAGCAAAAATCCAAACCCTTGCCTCCATAAACTTTCCGATCTTGAAATCATCGTAGCTCATTCGTTCTTTGCCTAAATTCACGTAAGTTCGTCTCATTCTTCCCCTCTTAGCTTCCTCTATCCGTATTGGTAATAAAATTACCGTCTTTCTCGCTTTTAAATTATCCGTCTTTCTCAAGGTGAATGATATTCATCTTTTATTATCTAATTGTATGTAGGTGGAGACTAGGAAGGTTTAGAAATCGATTAAAGACGCGAAAAGGTAACGGTGAAGGGTTACTCGATATCATTTACGTGTTTTACATGCTTTATATGCTAGAATTCGTATTTAGAATACGATTAGTAAGCTTTGGATTCATGTTATGATGATGATTGTTGTTATTTGATGATTGTTGATGATGAATATTGATTGTTGATAATTATTAGAAGTGAATTAGGAGAATTGAAAATGATAGAAATGGTGTTTGTTGTTCTCGGGTGGAATGGTGTTCCTGGCCGAAGGACCGGCTACCGGTTCAGTGGCCGGCTGGGATTTCACTTCACCGACCCTTCTTCGTAGAATGATCATATCTCCTTCGTTACTTGCTTGTTTTGGGCTTGTGACCATTCGTTGGAACCGTAAGAGAATAAGCTATCCCCTCAACTTGGAATTTCTGCATTCCCATATCTAGAACTCTAGTTATGACCGTTTGAAGTGGACCCTTGTTTTAGTTAGTTTCCAAACTTGTGTTTTGTGTGTAGTTGTGCTTCGAGCCGGGGTACCGGCCGCCTCCCTCCACACCGGCCTGGAACATGGCTGTATTTTCTTCTTGAAATTTCTAAAACTCGTAATTAATAATAGTTTGCATGGTTCGTTTATCGTATAATTTTACGTAGTGACTTATAATATTCATGTTTTGGATATATGATATTTCATTCGCTTGTATCACATCTTTTGTGACGGTTTTTGGAATATCCCTCTTTTGAGTCGGTTTTACAAATGTTATGAATTGAGCACTAATGATTTTGTGCTATGAACTCTCATTTCCCGGCTACACCTTATACTCGTTAGACTGGAATGTCGGAGCGATGGGGTGTATCCTTGATGCTCGTATGCATGTTTAGTGGGGATATGACGACGTTGTTAGGAGGCGAACGCAATGCGTTGGTCGACCCAACCGTCAAATGTTGTATACTTGTGAGGTGGTGTTATTTCATGTAGCGTACTAGCTTGACTTTTGACTATAGATCTCTTTCCGCCTCTTTCGTAAAGGTTGACCGAATTTGGGGTACTCGGCGTCTATGATTGACCGAGTCTTGGATGTGGAACGTCTTACCACATGTCGAATCGGAACATGTCTTATGCCGAGAGTCTGGCCAGGTTTAGACTAGGACCGTATTATTATCGTCGTCCTACCGAGAGGATTAGAGTCTTGTGTGTACGAAACGTCTTATCGTACATGATTCCGGGAAACGTCTTATCCCGTGAACTTGTTTGTCTAGGTCATGAGTATACGAAACGTCTTATCGTATACGGTTCCGGGAAATGTCTTATCCCGTGAGCTTCCATTGGCTTGTCTTGCTATTGTACACGATGCTAGTGCGTTTCATTTACCGTGAGAGATGTCGTCAATATATTGGTATGGTTGGATGAATGATTATATGATTGATCATTGAATGACTTGGTATGGTTTGTTTGTCGAGTCTCAATCTTATCAAACTTATACCGCTAACGGTGAGATGCAAGCCCTAGTGAGTGTATTCGGTTGCCTAAGAGTATCTTCCCCGAGTCATTGTATCACATGATGGATTCGGATTTGTAATCCATATGCTCTTATCATTATATATATAATTGCCTATCTATTCTTATCGTATCTCACATGTATATTCATATATGCATGATTTTACTTTTGTATTTCCTTCTATGTACGTTTATGGTGATATGGCTGGGAGAACCCGGAGTTACTCCCCACTGATTGTGGCGTTCATGTTTTTCATGAATGAACAGGTTGCTTACATGGATGGCTTTTTGCTTGGTATTTTGGGTTCGGGTGTGAGCTAGAGGGCGTTGTCCCTGGAAGTTTTACCTCTAGACGATTTTAGCTATTTTTGCTAAACACTTGTTCTTTGCTAACATTTTGAGAGACTCCGTCTCTTTGTTGTATTTCCGTATTTAGTTTTTAATATTTTGACACTCCTCGTTTTATTTAACTTGCATGTATAAAAGTTTGTAAAACTACCTATTTCCGCTATCTAATTCACATGCTTGTATGTTTTATATTTCCGCATTCGCGAGGGTTGTCACATTTATGGCACAAGAGATTTGGTCACATCAGCTCCCCTATCTTGAATAAGCGCAAAAGATGGGACTTGGTTGAAGGCTTGCCTAAAATCAAGTTTGATGAAGAGAAGATGTGTGACACTTGTGCTCGATGCAAGCATGTGAGATCGTCTTTCAAACCTAAAAGTGTAGTAAGCACGAATCATGCCCTAGAAATTGTACATATGGATCTTCGTGGCTCAATGAAGGTTAGAAGTAGAGTCGGGTCCAGGAAGATGAGGAAGATTTAAAATGAACCTAACTTTCAATTGTCTAAACATGATCCTCCAGAGTTGGACGAAGAAGAAAAGGAGATCGAAGGCACAAATGATGAGTTTGAGACTCCTTCATATGATAATGGAAAGAGAGCTGAAGTTATAGTTGATGATACTATAACTTGCTCTCAAAACAAGGAATTAAGTACCAAAGTTATAGTTGTTGAAGCTATAACCTTGAATTCAAATCGGAGTAGTGAATCCAGAATTATAACCGATTCACCTATAACCTCGAGATTGAATTTAGGGGGAACAACCCTTGATTTTGAAACATTTGGAGGTTCTACCTCAAACTCTAATGAAGAAGTGCCTGAGACTTCGACCAAATGGAAATGTAAAGATTCGCACCCAATGGATTCGATCATTGGAAATTTTCAAAAGGGTGTTCAAACACGAAGATCGTTGAACAACTTTTGCTCCTTCTATTCCTTTCTTTCTACCATTGAACCTAATAAGAACATCAAGGAAGCCTTTACTAAACCAGATTGGATCGTTACCATGCAAGACGAATTACAACAATTTGAGAGGAACAAAGTCTGGCACTTAGTTCCTAGTGTAACACCCCCATACACCAAGGTGCCTTACAATACTCCCTTAACACATGGGAGTGCTACCATCTCGGTTGCCCGAGGTAGTACAGATCAATTCAAGTGATAAAGGAAACGATATCTATTTAATCAATGTTTAAATATCAGTACATTATCTCAAACAAGACGGCATACCGTCTAGACCAGTAATTCAAAATGACAATCATAATATAAAGTGAAATAATGTCTAATGCACGACTCAAGTATACCCCGCGGAAGCTATGACTAGATAGTGGTGATCCCCTCAACATCCCAGCGCAACTTAATAGATTAACTGCTAATCACCTGCTTTCCATTCATCAATGGATCATCACAGATTTGTAAAACAATAACGGGGTCAGTATTCGCGTATACCGACCAACGTACAAGATATGCACAAGGGAAGGAGAAACCGGAGGGCCACCTTACCTGACACCTCAGTAAATTTAGGTTACCATCCCTGCTCTACAAAACCATCAATTGACCATCGACCGCAACCACAGGCGTCGAAAGCCCCTCTCACCACAGCGAGAGAACCCGGAACACTTATGTGTACATCCCCCACGTAGCGGGTTAACTAAAGGGGCGAACTCGGGGTGTGATCCGTCTCCCAACAGAATCACCAATCAGTAATGATAGTAACAACCCAAGCACCAAACCCGAACTCCATCATCATCATCATCAATCAAACGATCAAGTAACATATAATCTCATCACATCAATTAGCATAACAATAACTGAGTAGGGAAACCTTACCTTAAGCAAATCCGGTAATGTGCGATCACAATCAAAATCCTTCTTTTATAAAGTCTCCTCATAAACAATCAATGATCTTATAATCAATACCAACATATTCCCTTTTGCCCTCAATTCAATTAGGGTTTAATACCAATACATACCAATCACAAAATATAGATATACTTACCAACGCAATCAACAAAGTGGCGATAGATCTGATTCAACACGAGATGATTAAGGATATTCTTGTGGAATTAAAGAGAGTGTTTGAGAGAAATAGGGGTTGCTTGAGAAACGTAATGGTTATTATGAAACCTAATTCCTCTTATTAATGCTACATCAACCGTCCGACTAATCCTCTAAACCCGTCGTACTCGATCGAATATAACATTTACTAGGTCGAGTGCCTAACTCACTCGACCGAGTACACCAGAACAGAATGCTATTTCAAACGTCACATCAATCTACTCGGTCGAGTATACTCTACTCGGCCGAGTACCTACTCCTCTCGGTCGAGTAAGCTTTACTCGACTGAGTGCCAAGTACACATCAATAAAGAGTAGTACACCTAGACCAAAGGAATGATAAGTTATTAGAACTAGATGGGTGTTCAGAAATAAGCTGGATGATACATGAGTTATTGTGCGAAATAAAGCAAGATTGGTTGTTCAAGGATACAATCAACAAGAAGGGATTGAATACGATGAAACCTTCGCTCCCGTATCTTGACTTGAAGCTATTAGATTTTTAATAGCATTTGCAGCTCACAAAGGACATAAATGATTTCAAATGGGCGTCAAGACCGCGTTTCTTAACGGATATTTGAAAGAAGAAGTCTTTGTTGAGCAACCCCCCGGAATTTTGGTTAGCAAGCTTCAAAACCATGTTTTAAAACTAGATAAAGCTTTATATGGTTTGAAAAAAGCACCAAGGGCTTGGTACGGCAGATTGTCAAAATTCTTACTACAAAGCGATATTAAAAGAGGATCTGTGGATAAAACCTTGTTCCTAAAATCCAAAGGCCCCGATTTATTAGTTGTACAAATTTACGTTGATGATATTATTTTTGGTTCAACTAATAATAAACTTTGTGATTATTTTTCAGAATTAATGACCTCAGAATTTTGAGATGAGCATGATGGGAGAACTCAAGTTCTCCATTGGATTACAAATTCAACAAACAAAGAAAGGTATAATGATACACCAACAAAAATACATCAAAGAGCTAATCAGAAAGATTAGAATGGAGAATTCTCATCCTATGGCCACTCCGATGGTCACGAATAAGAAAGGAAATAAAGACGAAGATAGTAAGTCTGTCGATGAGACGACTTATAGAGGTATGATTGGTTCACTTTTCTATTTAACTGCAAGTAGACCAGATATTATGTTTAGTGTATGTATTTGTGCTCGATTTCAATCGTGCCCTATAGAACCACATATGGTTTCAGTTAAGAGAATTTTGAGGTATTTAATTGGTACATATAAATTATATCTATGGTACCCTCTAGAATGCAATTTCGATCTCATAGGTATTCAGATGCAGATTATGTAGGTTGTTCACTAGACAGAAAAAGTACATCTAGCATAGGTACATTTGTTGGACCATGCATCATCTCATGGGGGTCGAAGAAATAAAATTCAGTTGCCTTATCTACTGCAGAAGCTAAATATATTGCCGCAGCCTTGGTATGTTCTCAATTACTTTGGCTTAAGCAACAATGATCTGATTATGGTGTAAATGTTGGATGTAATCCCATTTTAGGTGATAATACGAGTGCAATTATTATTTCTAAAAATCCCGCGCAACACTCTCTTACAAAACACATAGAAACTAGACACCACTTTCTTAGACTCTAAGTAAAAAAGGGAAACATAAGGCTTGAATTTTGTAGTACGGAAAAACAATGGGCTGACATTTTAACTAAAGCATTGGCTAGAGAACGTTTTGAGACTTTGCGGTTGGAAATTAGTTTAATCGGTGGTATTAAAAACTTGTCATAAAATTTCCTTGCTCATGTGAGTGACTAGTGTTTGACGAGATTGTATGATTGTGTCCGTATATTCCGCTGCTGCATATAATCTATAAAGAAGTGTGTATTATATTGTGAGATTGATTGATATGTTAATTGGCTTGCGTAAATTAATTACATCATTATGTCATAACCATTTAATACCCACAATTTTACCATACTCACAATATTATCCCTATTTTATCATTCCTATTCTAAGTAAAACCCATTCACCTTCACAAACAAACCCAATCCATGCGTTATTCACTGTGTTTTACAACAAAATATGTCAAGAAATCATCATGCCAGTCTTCTGTTTCCCCACCCACAAAGATAGTCAAGAGAAGTTTGGGAAAAGAGATGATACTCAATGGTGTGGTTGGTGTTGAAAGATGCGGCATCCAACTCGTATGTGCGATAAGTTACTTAAGCTTATTGTTCTCAAGGTTAGTGGACCGAATCTAATTTTTATTAAGAAGAATAATTTGATACATGTTGTTGGAGCTCACGTACATCGGGTTGGAGTGTTTCGGGTGATCCTAAATCAAAGAAGGTTGGATGGATACACTGTGTTGATGCTAAGCTGGTATTAAAAAAATCGTGTGTTGATGCTTAGCTGAATAAAAAAAAAGTTGTGGAGGAATGTGCGTTTATGGAATGTGTTGCTACTCGTATGATGGAGCAAAGTTCAGTCCTGTTTAAACTAAGAACGGTGTTAGCTACTGTAAGTTGTGTGTTACATGCACTAGGGTTATTTATTGGCGGGTGTTAAGGAGGTATCATTGAACGAATTTATGTTTCATCAGAATTATTTGGGTCAGATTTCTGGTTATGACTGAGTACTTAAGTGTGGATAGTGGACTAATAAACCTTATGAATGCCCTTAGCCTACTCAAATTCACATCTCAGCTTTATAAATACTTAGCTTATAATCTCTCAACATCTTAAGCCATATTATTTCTTACCTTGGTTATGACTTGATTATGTTGTTAGTTTTTGCTTAGTAGTTACCATAGAGGATGCCATGGTTTCTATTTTGGGAACTTAATTTCATTTTGTGATGTATGCTTTTGAATTGGTTATACTATTAGCTTTGGATTATATTATTCTAGTCATTTAATATCTTTTCTCGTCTTTTCGATGATGTCAAGAGGGGGAAGAAATGATCTTGATTTGAGTTGATTGCCTAAGTTTGCTCCTTGTCAAGACCTTTAGTCTCTTAGGGTCCTTAGGTGCTTATGTTTAGCTTTAGATGTCTTGATCAAGTGTTCTACCCAACTATGATTTTTATATTATTATGTTCAGGGGGAACTTACCTTAGTCACAAATCATTAGATGCTTGTCATCATCAAAAAAGGGGGAATTTGTTGAACCATATAGTTATATGATTATGTTTTGATAATGACATGTATGTTTGTATAATATATATGCTTGTGCTTGTAATCGTTCATTTACGTCTTGAAAGATTAAGCATGGTTTGGCACTTGAAGTTATAGCTAGTTTAGCTATAACCTTGATGATTTGTGAAGCAATAGTGAAGCAAAGTTACAGGTCAGTATACTATAACTTTGGAACTGCTGAAGTAAAGTTATATGTGTTTCTACTATAACTTTGGTGATTATCAAGCTCAAGATCAAAGACGAAGTCTTAAAGAAGCTTATAGAGCTAAAGACGAAGAGCTCGTGATTTGAATGAACTGATGATCAACATACTGAAAATCTCCAGGAAGATTTTGTAGCATTGGTCGTCGTTAAATAACGGTAATTTCAATAGTAATTTTGGGAAGTAGAGTTATAGTTGTTTTTATTATAACCTTACTTAACAAGCCCAAAGTTTTAGAAGAACTTACTATAACTTTGGAGCTGCGAGTATAAGGCGGCTGTTTTATATTTTCAAAACGGTTTTTTTGAACATAGTTTTAAATAATCTTTTTAACAAAAATTATTTATAATAGATTGTAGTTTAAATTTACCTTGTTTGAAAATCATTGAGAATTATCTATTGATTAGTAAAACGACTTATGAGTTGTCATGCTATCTAGAGCTTCATATATGTTCAAACTTCAACCCTAAGTTTATTCTATTTTGAGTCGTGATGAACTATAGTCTACTCTTATGATTAAGGCTTATGGGCCGTGATATTCAACATAAGTCTATATGTTTTGTTAGGGTCTAAGCAGGATACTAACCTATATCTTTCTTGTTACACAAGGGAGGCATATGGTAATCTCGGTAGCACAGACACTGCTCCTACTTAGCCGTCCCGTGCCGGACACCGTGTCGGACACACGGACATCTATAAAGAAGGAATGAGAGGTTGAAAGATTGAAAGAGATTGATTAGAAGATGATTTTGGGTGGAATATGAGAATAAATTATCGTCAAAGTCAAAATTTACCTTCAATTATTTACATTTAATATCAAATACTAATACAAATATAAAATCGTACGTTATTTATAATTATAAAATATATATTTTATTATATTTAAATGCCGTGTCCCGTGTCCTAAATTTCACGATATGCCGTATCACGTGTCCGTGTCGTGTCCGTGCCGTGTCCGTGTCCGTGTTCGTGTCCGTTTTGGTGCTACCTAGATGGTAATTAGGGTTGTAAATTATACCTAAAACCTTTCTTACTACCTAAGATAGGTCACGGCTACTAGGGCTTATTCTAAATAACATAATAAACTCTTCTATTATAAATACCTATGCTTTCCATGCATTTAAAACCAAGCTATTCATACTAGAATTCTTTTTTGCAAACGTGCTTAATATTTTCAAATAAAATCTTTATTTTGCAAAAACCTTATTTTCGAAAAGCCGCAATATACTCGTGAGTTATTATTGAGAAAAACGTTACTGGATCATAGTACTAGATTTGTTTCTTATACGTTAAATTGTGTGAACACCAAGAACAATCAAAAACACTTTCTTATTAACGTAAGTTAGAATCGAATATTTAGCGATACTCAATTTTGAATCTAGTATTTAACGGTACTCAATGAGTTAAAACTAGAGTTAGTTGTACGAGTGGGTTGATAATTTTTTAATCCGGAGTAAATATTAAAATTATTAACCGAGAAATAGTGGACGTAGGTTTCGAGTTGTGAAACTGAACCACTTTAAAAATCCCTTGTGTCTCGTGCCTTTTTATTTGTTTAAGTATTTTATTATTTCCATACACGTTACAAGTAATTAGTTGGGTTGAATTTAATCAATAAATTCAACCCATAAATTACTACTGCACGCTTATACGGACAATAGAAAAAGTAGGCATACTTTATTTATACTAAATTCACCACCCTCTTGAGTATTTGAGATCAATAGACTCTTCAACTACCATTTCAAATATTCTTCTTCCATCATTTCTTTTCTTCATTTTCTTCAATCAATATTTCTCTCTTCTCCTTTTTTTCTTTTCGTACTCTCACTCATTGTCATAGCCTGTATTTGTCGCCTTGTCAGGTAATGTTGTTTTATTTTATTTTGTTCTTTATATATTTAATTTGTCATTTGTTGTTGTTTATATTTTATGGTTTTCTATACCCTGGTTTAATTGCAGAAATGTCAAAGGGGTTTTTTGGTAAATGCAAGTGAGGCGTTCCATTGGAATTATTGAAGTCAGTCACTGTAGATAATTCAGGTAGGAGGTTCCTCACTTACAAATTTTCAAACCGCAATACGAACTTGCGAGGATGTGGATTCTTTAAGTGGTATGACGCTAAAACAAAATTAATGACAGAAGGATCTTATCAATAATCTAATATTGGAGAAGAAGATATTGGAGTGTGATTTGAAGATGTTAAAGTGTGAAATTGCTCACTTCCAGGAATACCGTCAAAAGCCTAAAGAAGCTCATGATTTAATTAGGAAATTGATGTCTCCTAATGTAGAAGGGGAGGGTGACATTATGTTTAATTATGGTGTTTGCCATTTAGGAGGGCTGTCTTTGTTTGTGTTGGAATAGTTTTTGTATGCATTATGTTGGTTAATTTAGAAGCATTATGTCATAATATCTAATGTCGTAGTACTTAAGCTTAAGATAAGTTGATGTAATGTCTTGATTAATTTTCAATTTTAACTCTTGAGGATGATATCAATAAAAAGGCTATGTTATCATATACTTGCAACTACTTAATATTGGAAGCATAAATGTCTTACATTGTCTTACTGTCTTACATTATACCTAGCGTAAAAGTCCTACACAATTCAAAGCATAAATTAAAGGTACAACGTCTTGTCTTAAGTAATTCAAACCAACATGTCTAATATTCAAATCCTAGGCTTCTCTTTGAATGTTGGGTTGGGGGAGAATCGTTTGCACTTGCTTGACTTTCTTGCCGTTGAGGTTGTTGGCTATTACTGGCTGCATTAATGCCTTGAACCACTTCTGCGTTTTGCCGTCTCTTTGTCACCCTTCTTGTAACTGCGTCTCTTACTTTGTCGCTCCAGGAAGAGTTGCTTTTAGATCTTGTAGTTATCACATTTGTAGTCTCTTGAGTCATGGGTGGGTTCTTAATAATCTTCACATTATGGCCTAACCTCCCAAATTTCCCACAAGCGCTTCTTTTTTGTTTCAGTTTTTTTTATGCCCCATTGCTTTCCTCATCCGTCTCTCTTATTCTTTTCTTCATCTTTGGTCTACTAGGTATCCTCTGAAAAAGAGGTGGAAAAGGGGTGACTTGTCCAACCTCCTTTCACTCCTAGTAACCTGGCATGGCTGCAATGGCATGCTCAAAAGCTCTCACATACTTGATCTTTGTGTAAGCTTCATCCATGTAGTCTAACACCGCTTCTCTTTGGTCCATAACGCAGACAATGACATGTGGACATGGCAGGCTACTAAGCTTCCATTACTTGCAAGAGCATCATGTTCTTTTTTTCAAGTTGACAGCTTTTTGAACCCCTCTTTGAGTAACATTAAATTTACCACTGATCGAAGGAAGAAGGGTAGCAAACGTTGACTCATTGTCAATCCACTTTAGATATTTAGTCACAAAGGGCATGATTGTTCCCTCATACCCTTGAACCCCAACTCTCTTGTCATAATTCCTCTTCATAACATACCTCCTTATCCACTCCATGAAGGTTATTATTGTCTTATCTCTTATTTCTTTCAAAACAGCATTAAAAGACCCACACGTATTGTTCAATAAATAGTTGTTCTTACTTTTAGTGGAGAAGACATGTCTTGACTAATGTTTAGCTGGAACTGAGACTAGGTAAGCATAGAAATTAGGACTCAAAAACATGACTCCCCCCATCTCCCTTTAGAATTCTACAATGGAAGTGGCCCTGGCAGTCTTCCAAAAGGCCTCCTTATAAATAGTGCCACTGAATTGTTGCTTGAAATTTACCCAAATATGCCTCACGCAAATTCTAATCTCAGCTTTTTGAGTAACTGTATTGACAGCCTCAAGAAGACCATGTTATCAAAATAGCAGAAATAATATCAGAAAATAGAAGAGATTATATCCTATAACCAAAAAACAAATGTAAGAAAAAGGTGACACTAGAAGAGAAGTAACAAAGCTTATGCCTATCTGACATTATTGTCAATCCCGCACCATCCTCGTTTTCTACATCCTCCATTAGAAGGTTCGGAAACCATGTCTAGTTTTCTTTATTCTCAACCTGAACAATAGCCCATGCCACATGGTATATGTTGTTGGTGTTAGGTTCATATACCTACACTTAAGACATTTCTTAAGTCATACTAATAAACTCTTTAATTAGTTACAAGATCTAGTTACATTCTTACAAATTAAATTGAAATAGAGAAAGAAAAATGTTTCTCACATTGAGTATCAATCGGGTATTGGGCACAAGTACAAGACACCTTCTTGTACTTGTTCTTGAGCTAGATGATATAGGATAAATTTCCAAAAGCTCGAAGTATAGGAACTCTCCTTTTGTTGCACCTAGACTTACCCTTAAATCACTTAACTATTGATTTACTAGTACAATAGTTAAGTACCTTTAAAAACAAGTATACAAAACTCCACTTACTACTCTAGTAATATGGTGTTTATACTCCAACACAAGTTCTATGAAACTTCTAAAGTTTCTAAGTATATTGTTGTGTTTTCTAGTGAGATAATGTAAGTGTTTTCTTATGAGATGTTATATTACAAACCAAGAGGAAAACATCCTCTTAAAGCCTTCACCAAAGCCGGCACCCCCTTGGGAAGGGAGGGAATGCCTCTTCTTTTTGCCTTATCAAGATCATAGGGTGGCTATAGGCATTAGGCTTTAGTAATCATTTTGTTTAATCATCATTAGTCTAATGTTTAAAGCCTAAACCTACCCTACCACCCCACAAAGCCGGTTTCTTCACTTAAGAAGGTGTCCATTTTGTAAAATGTGATTTTGTCATTTGTCACACATGTGACATGAGACATGTTATCTCATAATATAATTATGTATTTAACTAATTTAAATACAATTTCATGTCAAATAAATTAAACTTAACATTTTAAGTAATAATTTATGATCACATATATATAAAATGGGTCATCTCATATTTGGTTGATATGATCCACAACTAATTGTGATTATGATCAACCAATCATGCTTATCTCAAATGTTTCATAAACATATTATTCTAATATAACAATTATATTTATTGAATCTTATTTAATCATATTACAATAAGATATATTTCTCACTTGCAAACTTGTTATGTTTAAGGGATTAACTAATCTGTATCAATACACAATTAATTAACTTTCTTGATTAGGGAATCGTCCTTTCGGTGTGACCTCAAGGGATCAAGTGATCACCACCGTCATACGACAGTAACATCAAACTCTAGTAAGCCAATCGTTACCGATTAATGTGGATCAGTTGACTATAATGCTAATCATCCCTTTGTATTCTTGTTAATGAGTTTAATTAAGTGATTGCACTATTGTTGAGGATACTCACTCCAACAATTGGTTGTAACAACCCGAAAAGTACCCTATTTTTCTAATGAAAATATTTTACGAATACTTTTCAGCGAATTTAAGTTTTAATTGTTTCCAGTCGAATTTTGAAATTCCGAGTTCGTATTTGGAATTTTTGAGAGATTCCATGAGAATCCCGTTTTTAAGTCAACTTTGACTTTCGTTGACTTTTTCCGACTCGCCTTGTATTTTTGAAGACCGGAATTTTATTTAAAAAAAAAATAATATTTTTAATTTATTTTTATTAAGATTTATTTGGATTTATGATAATTTAATATAATTATTTTGAATTTATTCGGAATTAAAGAGAAGATTTTACAGTTTAATCCCGAACGTCATTTAACTATTCCCGAGTCAACTTAAATCCCGAAACAAAACCCGAAACTCGACTTTGGCATGAGTCACACGCCCATGTCACCTTTTTCCACTCACTTTAGATATTTTATATTAATATGTTTAAACTAATAATAATATCTAAGATATTTATAACTTTATCGATCCGTTAACTTAAATTACGCAAATCGTTTACAAAACAGACCCGATTTCTCACCAAGCCACACGGCTCCTCTCCTCTCTTAAGCTAGATATTTTTCCTTTCTTTTCATTACAATAACATAATATCTAGATATTTGGTTTAATTAACTTAATATCTAATTATATCTAATCAATTACCGTAATATAATTATTAAACCCGAGTCAATTCCGTAACAACAATTTCAAAACCCGACTCCATATTTCCTCTATATGTACACGGCCCAATCTCCCCATTACTCACTAACTACCTTTTTATTTTACAATAAATCAACTTAAGATCTAATTAATACTTTCTTTAATCGTTCTTCATCGTTCTTCATCGTTCTTCGTCGTTCTTGAGCAAAATCGTCACAAAACCTTCATTTCTTATTCAAATCCGTCCTAACTTATCTTTCTAGAATCTCCTCTTCGCTCTCCATCTTCAAGTACGGTTTATTTTCAATTCCGACAAAATCGTTTTCAACACTTTAATTATGGAAAATCAAGGTTTAATTCTAATAATGTTTTTCTTGTCATTTCTTATAGGGGAAGATTTTGAAGACGAGTTTGGTGACTCGTATATATTAGGGGAAGATTAGTAGACGGGTTTTTCTTTACTTCTTATTTTTGGTGCTACTTGATTTTGCTAGCTAAGGTAACGATTCCGATTTACTCGACGAATTAATGTCACATACCTTTAGTTTTTGTTCATATTATTGTTATTTACGGTTTTAGTTAGTAACATGCTAAGTAGTGGTTATTACTATGTTTTATGAATTTATAGCATGTTTGGTGTTCTTGACATATTTGTATGATTTATTTATAACCATGATTTTTGTATGAATGATGGTTAAATTGGTTGTTAAAAATGGATGTTGTTAATTAAAAACAAGTTAGAATTAATTTGGAATGGTGGTTGTGTTGGCCGTGGAAGGTGGCCATAGGAGGCGGCTGGAAACAGCCCAAACCGGCCGGTTCAGGCCTGGTTCAGGCCGGTTCAGGCCGGTCCAGCCAGGTCTGGGTTGGTCCGGGTTTTGGTCTTTGGGTTTGTGTCGATACTTGATTGTTTTGTGGTTGTTTTGACGAGTTTTAAATATGTTAAGCATGCGGGAAATATTATGAAACGGTTTTAAAAATGTTGAACCAAAACAGCCCAAATTGGGCCGGTTTATTTCCGGCCCAAAACAGTCCGTGGGTCCCTTCCATGGACTTGTGACGGTTTTTGAGTTTAGTGTTAATTTATCGTGTTTTGTAATATTTAGCAAGTGGGAAATTTTAATAAGTAAATTATTTTATTAAAAGTATTTTTCATAATATTATAATTCCTCACATGTTAGAAATTATAATACGAGATTATAGTTTAAATTTGATATCCTTTAAGTCATGCGGGTTTTCGTAAGATTTAATATTTCACATGTTAGAAGTTTTAATAAAATAAACATGTAATGAATATGATGATTTTTATGTTCAAGTCTAATTGGTAAAGACTCTGTTTCTAGCTGGTTTGACCAAACGGGTTTGGCCAACCTAAGATCTAGTCAGCCCCGTTTTGACTGATGACCCGTCGCGGGACTCGGGTCGGGGATTTGTCTTCAAGTAAGGTTGTATTTAATTAATGAATTAGCCTTAGTAGATATGAGGCGAAATGTTATTTGAATATGATTTATATGCAATTAGTCACATGATAGGAAGTTGTTTCCGTGACGGTTTGATTGTATGATATATGTCGTGTTGACTAAGTACCCATAGAGAATTATGAGTATATGGCGTCTTGACCATTTTAATTCTAAATGAGTAGCTTGGACCATGACATCGATAGGCCGTACTATCTTTAACGAGTATATAGTTCATGGTTATAGCTGTTGTGTCACGGCCCTGGGGGATTATCTCCAAGTTCGGGGAATGGATGCAAGAGTTCCACTTTGGGGATGGCGCCAGCTTAAGTACTAGCCATCTCTGCTTAGGGGGTCGCCTAGTAGAGTTTCTTGTGTACTTCTGGTCACGAGACGGGGAATGGAATAGCTGTTGTCGCTAGGTCTGATCAGTCTAGGACTAGGATGTTTTCCTACCTTGTGGGATAGCCTCGAGTTACAGAAGTCGTCTATTGACTGTACTAGGAACTTATGCCTGTTTGTAGAAGTATTTGTCTTTCATGTTTGTATGATTCTATGAATCTTAGAAGGTGAGATGCAAGCCGGCTAAGGTTGATAGAGTTTGGATTACGGATTGTTAACTGATTCACATGATATTATGTTTGATTAGGGTTTGAGTGTATCATGGCCATGTTAAAGGTAACCTCTGAGCTAGCATACCAGCTTCCCTACCTCGTGTTATAGATTGTAACGGTTTCACATGATAGCTTTCATATGCTAGGTTATATGTTAGTTATTTGTTTCATAACATGAAAAGCATATCGTATATGTTAAGTTTTGTATTTTCCATATACATTTCTTTATGTTATTCATGTTTTATTAAACTCGACATTTCGTGGCTGGGAGAACTCGGAGTTACTCCCCACTGACTGTGGCTTCCGTGTTTATATGTAATGCGGTTGGCAGGTTTGTGATGCATACATTGGGTACATTGACGAGCTAGCGAGCGAAGTATTTACCTTGGACCTATATTCGGTTCTTTAGGATTGTATATTATTATACACTCTTTTATTTCCGTATTTTTACGGGAGATATGTCTCCTGTTTTGGATATTTCTTTTGTATAATATTATTTCCTTTTTGTTATGAACCTTTTTATTTAAGACACCTTTGTTATGTATTCTCATCTTTTATTTAGTTAAATTACTTGTTTTTTTTTCTTTCCGCAAATTTGAGGGTGTCAAAGTTGGTATCAGAGCTATTTTGCTCCCAACGCACGTTTGTGTACCCTTGTATAAATAACTTGACCTTAATAAAATAATGAACTTGTGAGATAGAATGGTAGGATGGGTAGATTAGGATTATGTTGTAGTCTCTTTGTGCTTGCTAAATGATAAGTACTAATCTGTGTTTTATTTTGCAAAATGTCTCCAAGAATTGACAACACGATCTTAGCAGCTCTTACCGTTATTATTCAGAATCAGCAAAATCAGCAAAATCAACAAGCAAATCCTATTCCTAATCCTATTCCCGACCGTGAGAGACACGGAAGTTGTTCATGGGTTGCTTCACAACTATCTAGGAGCCAAGCCAAAACCTATGGTGGTGAGGTAGATCCCATTCAGCTTTCGGGGTGGTTACGTGAAATGGAGAAGAACTTTTCTCTTTACGATGTTCTTGAGACGGATATAGACCGTCTTGCTTCCCACTTCTTAGTGAAGGAAGCTGATCAGTGGTGGACTCTTTCTGGGCCTACTGCTAAGTTGGAGCCTGATTTCGGGTGGACTCGATTCCGTGAACTATTGGAGGCGAGGTTCTACCCGGATGAGTTGAGGCAGCAGAAGCTGAAGGAGTTCATGGACTTTAAGCAGGGAGTTCTTTCTGTTCAGGAGTTCACAACCAAGTTCAATGAGTTGGCTCATTATGCCACTCGACTTATTTCGAGGGAGGAAGACAAGGCTTTCTTTTACTTGGGAAAGCTTTCTCCCCAGGTGAAGGGAAAGATTAGTAGGCGTTCTACTTCTTTCGTCTCTATTTATAATGATGCCCTATGGGCAGAGAGTTCTATTCGGGAGATTGCCGACGAGGCTCGTTTCTCGTATATTGCTCCTAATTCTTATGGCAAGAGACCGTTATATCCTACTTCCCGACCTTCCTTTTCTCCCTCTGTTCCAAACAAGAGGACAAACTTTCAGAGTGGACAGGCAAATCAGAGAAACCGTCCATTTGTTCCGAGCAACAACAACGATGTTAAGGGTCGTATATGCTTTACATGCAAGATGCCTATTCACCCCGGTGTTGGTTGCTTCAACAACCCATTTGTGTGCTTTATTTGCCAGAAACCGGGACACAAGGCTAATGTTTGTCCTGATAGGAAGAGTACAGTTTCTACACCGGTTATTTCTGGGAGACCTAAGGGTCGGATTTTTATCATGAGCCGAGCTGAGGCCGATGCTCAACCAGACATCGTGACGGGTATGTTCTCAATTTATGAATTTCCGTGTTTAATTTTATTTGATACGGGAGCTTCCTTGTCCTTTATTTCAATGAGATTATCCGATAAATTACCTCTTAAAGCTTCAGTCGGAGAAAGTACTCCTATTTCTTTACCGTCCGGAGATGTATTTTCCTGCTCTTATCTTCATTCGGACGTGCCTATATCGATAAATGGATCTATTTTTCCGGCTAATCTTCTTCGGTTTCCTCTGGAAGAGTTCGATATCATTCTGGGCATGGATTGGTTATCTACTTATCATGCTCGATTCGAGTGCCGTGATCAAAAGATTATTCTTAAAAGTCCTTTGGGTACTCGTGTGTCTTATCAAGGAGTTAGGAAGCAAACTAGTGTGAAGTTAATCTCAGCTATGAAAATGATGAATGTTTTGAAGAAGGGTCATCAAGCATTTATATGTGTAGTGACTACTTCTGATTCTTCTCTTCCTTCTTTGAAGGATGTTCCTATTGTTTGTGAATATCCAGATGTATTTCCCGATGAATTACCCGGGATTCCTCCTGAAAGAGATGTTGAATTTTCCATTGATCTAGTTCCAGGAACTGGACCAATTGCCAAAGCTCCTTATCGTATGGCTCCTTCTGAATTGAAAGAGTTGAGAATCCAACTTGATGACTTGATTGAGAAAGGCTTTATTAGGCCTAGTGCTTCTCCTTGGGGTGCGCCCGTACTATTTGTCAAAAAGAAAGACGGTTCTATGCGAATGTGCATTGATTATCGTGAGTTGAACCGTGTCACAATCAAAAAAAAATATCCTCTTCCACGTATTAATGATCTCTTTGACCAGTTACGTGGTGCTTCTACTTTTTCAAAGACTGATCTTAGATCGGGTTATCATCAAATTCCCGTTCGGGAAGCAGATATGCCCAAGACTGCTTTTAGCTCGAGGTATGGT
>JAIUZE010047264.1:0-25255 GCA_022085475.1 Heliosperma pusillum | reverse complement strand
TGTAATGATGATACGATTATTTAATACGATTAAATAATACTAGCTGAGACGAATTAAATGTTAATTCGTAATGGAATATAAACTGTTATATCTAATTGATGTATATAATGTAATTATTTAATACGATTAAATAATGTAAGATTAAACGAATAAAATGTTAATTCGTAATTAAATATAAACTGTTATATTTAATTAGCAAATTATAAATATACGATATTTATAGTTGACGTAAATATTATACGATATTGTCATAATAAATGATGTCGACTTATTAATATGTGACAACATAAATGACAATAATAATACATACACATATTATACATTAAATAAAATAAGAAGGAAGACTCCTATCTTGACTCCACTACCTAATACTAGTAGAAGAAAAAGAGGGAAGACTCCTCCCTCTACTAGACTTCTACTTGGACGGTCACAAGGAGGGTAGAGGAGAGTTTTATATAAACTCTTCTTCTCTACATGATCATTATATAATTTATCATACAATTACTTTCACAAAAATTAGAAGTAATTTTTGTTCATTCTAGCACAAGAAAAGACCTTTCTCAGAACATCTTGGGTGCAACGATTAGGAGAATATCGATCTCGATATTTGTTCTTAGGCCATATTGTTAGGACCAAAGGTTTATTATAATCTTTATGCTTTTCGTTTATGACTCGTATTTCATATGTTATAATTTCGTTATAATCCTTAAATTTCATGTATGAAATATACCGATATTTCCCACATATTTAGGTGAAAGGATCTACCATTAGCTTCTTGTAAGCCACCTTATCCTTATCATAATGTACTAGGTCTCGATTTGTAGAATTTATAATGATTGACTCTTCAATCATCCTTTTAGTTATTCACTTCTTATATAACAAAGGTACGCCTAGGATTTCGACAAATCCTTATAAGTTTAGAAATTTAGGTTGTGTAACTTTTACCACGTATCCAAATTTTCTCTACCAAACACAAGAATGAATCCCTAGTTCTCCTTGAGAACTCTATGGATGTTCTTGTAGACTATCCAATGACACTCATGTGGATTGATTTGTTATTGGCTTGTCATGCTCCCAGCATACATTATATTTAGGTACGTGTATGTAATGACATACATGATTGGTCTAATGACGGAAACATTAGTACTCATGAGATCAACAACTCTTAGGTTCAGTGGATGACTATGACCCTTTCATAGTGATCCCACTTTCATCAACATAAATAACCTATTTAACTAGTTGAAATAGATAAAGGATCTTATCGATATAAGTCACTTTTCCAAATACCAAACTAAAATCTTCTATTCCACAATAGATTTTTATTTTAGTATACATGTTGCCCTCTTTCATCCAGCATTAAAATCCTACCATTCCTTTCAAAAAAGGTAATATGAAGATGTCACTCTCAATGATTGATATGTTATTCACGTGGAAAACAATTTCTCCCACTGAACTTCATGTCTTGACATGATAACTTTAGCTCCCACTTAACTTCATGTCTATACATGACTTTAAACTCCCACTGAACTTCATGTCTATACATGACTTTTCGACAATTTTATTGAAACTCTTCTTATATCTCATTATAGAAAATATTATCATAACCTCTTGGTAGATACCTTAGGCTTGTTTCATGTACACATCCTATTCCAAATCCCTATTTGGACATGTGGTTTTGTTGTGTATCTTGTACACACATTCTATGAGGTATTTTAAAGATGATATGGATCTAAGCATAGTTACGCATTAACTTAGCTTTCGCAGACATTTTCATGTATTATTGGACACCTCCAAATAAAACATCTTCATGTCTATGGAATGATTTATTGGACAATTCCAAATGTATCATACCTTTGCATAAATTCCACATCGTTTCATAAGTCTCTTATGTTAGAAAATCGAATTTTTTAAAATTTCTAGGTACTTCCACTTCATAGATCCATAATCTCATTATTTCGAGAACATTTTCTTTTGGTCTCGTCACTAGTCGAAGGATTCACCTAAGAACGTTTTATTTTGGTCTCCTCACTAGTCTTGAGTCTAACCTAAGAGCATTTTCTTTTGGTTTCCTCACTAGTTCCTAACTAGTTTTACGTTGTGGCTTATTTTCTCCCACTCTATCTTTAGAAAAATACAACTATTTTCTTTAAAGATAATCTTATGAGGCACAAACAATTTTGTACCCATACTCGTGAGGGAGGTAGAAGTATCACAACATGACCTTAAGTGATCTATTAAAGACTTTATCGTAAAGACATCGAATCTTAGCTTCGAGATAGACTAGTTCTATAAGCTAAAGAGGTGTACTCATATTCATGTCAATTACAATCTTTATAAGTGTTGTGTCCAATTGGTTTGGTAGATTCCCTACTTTGAGTTCAATAACTCAATTTTGACTTAGCAATTGATCTTTCAAAGTGAGAATCGATTTCTTAGCCTTTTATTATAATGATCCAATCATCATAATACTAATATAATCAATTTGAGTCGATACAATTTATGTTATTAGTGCAAGTTGTGTATAATGAAAAGTTTTTAGAACAAAACGTTTCAATAAACCGAGTGACTTGGGTTGAAAACACAGTCACCAAATCCAATTACAAACAATGTCAATAAAAGGAATTAAACAAATTTCCATGTCAAACAAAGAAATTATAAAAGTTCTAAAAACAATGTCTCAAAATACATCCTAAAATTTAGACAATTCAAAATGAGACCAAGCTTCCAAAGGTCTTCAATCATGGGTAACCTTAGCTTCCCTTGAAGAGCCTTCTTAGGCTTGCTTGTCCTTGCCTTTATCCTTGTTAGGATGCCCTAATTACAATTAAATAGGGTAAGAATCACAACTCGTATCTATATACCAAAGTTGAGATCATCACATAAACGATAAGGATAAATATTTACTTACTGGAACAATCTTTCCAGTTTTAAGATCTCCAAGATTTTTAGAGCAATTCCTCTTCCAATGCCCTACGCCATGACAATAATGGCATTTTTCTTCATTGGAGGCACCCTTCTTGGGCATGGGAGAGTTATTCTCAATAGCTTTACCCTTTCCCTTGAAGGTGGAGGGCTTCTTCCTTTTACTACCACCTTTCTTGAATTTCCCCTTACTCTTATTATTAATATGGAGTACATCCTTGGAGGCGCTAACATTTAGCCCCATGTCTCTCTCAGTTTGCATAAGCACCTTGTGCAATTCATGAAGAGAGGTTTTCATGTTTTGCATATTGTAGTTTACCCTAAACTGCACATAAGCCTTGATTTTCCCTAAGGAATGAAGTACTCAATCAATAACTAGTTGTTTGGGAATGTCAACCCCCTTGCATTTTGAGAGTCTCGACATGCTCAATCAATTTGAGTACATGAGGGCTAACTTTTTTGCCCTCTTGTAGGTTCATGTCGAATAACGCGAAAGCCGTCTCATATTGTATGATCCTAGGAGCTTGTGAAAAACATGGTCACAAGCTTGGCATAGATCTCATAGGCTGTGCTCATCTTATGGCACTCCCTTGAAGATCGGCCTCCATCGATAAGATCAAAACAATTTTGATTGTGGAAGAATCTTTATGGTAAGTGATGCGTGTATTTTGTATAGACTTTCTAGTCCATGTATTCACGCATTTCTATGTTATTTAGGTGATATTATATCACTATATACCCCTATTTGGCTACTTTGTACTTTCATTACTATTTTGTAGGTACAAGCTGTGTAGTAGCAGAAACCGAGCCAAAGCAGTCCACTTTGCATGCATTTAGGAGAATGGAAGAATCGGGACAGGAGCTCTTGCCTTGGGAAGCGTGAAACCATTCATAATAAAGGCCAAGTCATGACTCACACCACATACTATGCCAGAAGACCTCGATCGAGGAGCTTGCCATTCGATCGAGGTGAGTTGAAGCCAGAAGTGCTCGATCGAGCTGCTACCTTTGCTCGATCGAGTAGAAGCCGCTTACCAGTTGGTCGATCGAGTAGATAAAGTGCTCGATCGACTGATTTCCATGAATAAAAGCCTCGATCGAGTGGTTATTTCCCTCGATCGAGTAGATTCTATTACGGGCTTTAAGTCCATTAGGTTAATTAGGTTAAGAGTCGTGTTAGACACTATATATGACTCTTATTTACGTCATTAGTAGGGGACACTGATTATGGAGTAATTAGCAGACATTAATCTTGCCTTAGTTTCTGAACTTTTAATCTTTAGTTTTCATTCGGGTTATTCGACGTGGATTGTTCTTTACGCCGGATTTGCTAAGATTGTAAACTTCTTCTTTTCTCTTTTACTCTTACCTTTATCTTAATCTTAATTACTACTTGCTCTACTTAACTGCTGTGTTATTATTATTTATGCTTATTAATTACGATTTTATTATGTCTTATGTCATATATTTAATCGTCTTTGTTAGCATAGTTCGTAACATGAGTAGCTAATTCTCTTGTATGTTGGGATGAGGGAAACTGTAGTAGAGGCATGTTAGGATAGATTAGTTTGGTTAGTCTTGAATATGAGAATCGATCTTTGCAATTTAATTGAGGTTTAGTCGAATGAGTATACGCAGGAGACTAGGCTAGGTAGTTAACCCCGACCTGGATCGAGAGATTGGAAGGGAAGACTTGCTTAGAATTGATAGGTGACTCCTAAGAGGACGAGAGTTAATTAGGAAAATCCCTAGGGTGGTTTGAGACCGAGAGGAGAAAACCATTGCTCTTCTCATTAATAAGATTGACTAGCTTAGTTGACCCATAGATGCTGATACTGCAGTAGACCGAATCCTAGCATATTTCTCTCTTATCTGATTTATTTCTTATTTATTTCTTCCTTTTACTTCTCTTCCCTTTAATCTTATTTAGTGTAGTTAAATCCAAATTCAAAACCCCCAGTTTGTTACCTGCAGAATTAGATTTCAGTTAATTAGTTTCCTCCCTGTGGAGATCGACCCTACTTCCGCTATCTTCTTAGTTAGTAGACTTAGGTTTTATTTTTGGTGTATAACGACCACATCAAATTTTGGCGCCGTTGCCGGGGAGGCAATTTAATTTTCTGTTTATTTATTTCTGTCTCGTCTTAAGGAATTTCTAATTCCTTAAGACTGTTCTTATCTTTCTCTTTATAGTTGTGTATGAGCAGGTCCCAAAGGCTCGAATTAGTGGAAGCTGATCCGGAGCCTGAAAGAACCTTCCTACGCAGGAAGAGAGGGTTAGATAAGACTATTCAGGAGGAAGACTTGAGTACTTCTGAATCCGTCTTCGACAGTTTCATTTTCAAGGAAGATTTGACTGTTGAGACTACTTTGCCAGCAAGGATGCCTAATATTGCTAGCCATTCTGAGCCTACAGCTGCATGTATACCTCAAGGATTCAAACTTACAACGGACGAAGATGGAACTACTTTCGATCTTCGTCCGTCTTATATCAAGCTTGTCCAGCAGGATAAGTATAGGGGTGTAGCTGGGGAGGATCCGAGGAGGCATATGTAGACCTTTGCTGACTACTGTTCTTCTATTCCAGTTTCCAAAGGGGTGACATCTGACAAGATCAAGGAATTCTTGTTTCCTTTTTCCCTTACTGATAACGCCAAGGACTGGTTGAAGAATTTGAATCGAGAAGAGCTGGGTATTACTGACTGGACCACACTCGCACTGGCTTTCTATAAAAAGTATTTTCCACCGCAGAGGACGAATGCTTTGAGGGGTCAGATTACTAATTTCAAGCAAACGGCTCATGAAAATCTCTATGAGTCCTGGGATCGATTCAAGACGCTAGTGAGGTCTGTTCCTCATCATGGGTTCGAGCAGTGGTTTCTGTGTAACCAGTTCTACACCGGGTTATATGACGATCATCGAGCCATTCTAGATGCCGCGTCAAACGGGAGGTTCCAGAAGGAAATAGATGATGATAAGGGTTGGAAGCTGATTGAGGAAATGGCAACCCATTGTGCTGAATATGGTAATCCGAGGAGTGGTACACGGACGATAGCTAGTATCGATTCTGAAGGTCTGGATGCAAAATTCAATAAACTAAATGCCAGACTTGATAAATGGGAGAAGAAAGCTGAAGATAACCAGCAGACGGTTCATTTGCTGCAGCAGGATGATATGATTACTTGCAAGAGGTGTGGCGAAACTGGTCACACGGCTATAGACTGTCTCGCTGAAAGGGAAAAAGTCTTTTCCTTCCAGCAGTACCGTCAAGGAGGTGGGTACTACAATCAAGGGAATATCCATCCCAATTTGAGATGGACAAGCCAGAACGTCTTAAATCCTACACCTCCACCACCACAGCCGACGTATCAACCACCGCACAAGCAAGGATTTTAGAACATCCAGTCTTCGCAGCAAGCTAGTTCCTCATCTGTAGGAATTGCAGAAATCGGGGAGTTAAAGTCTATGATCCAAGCTTTAGCTATCCAAATGAGCAAAACTGATCAAGCAACAAATGCTACTATTAAGCTTTTGGAGTCGCAGATTGCTCAATTGGCAGGAGTTCGATCGATTAGGCAACCCGGGCAGTTACTGTCTCAAACTGACAGGAACAAGGAGACGCTAAATATGATTACTCTAAGAAGCGGTCTTGCTTATGACAGTCCGGGTACAGTTGCTGATATTTCTGGTGCGCATCCTGATGTCGCGAAGACTGTCGCTGGTAATGCTATCGATCGAGAGAATATTGTTAGTCGATCGAATGGAATAAAGGAGAAACTACTCGATCGAGAGATTTGTGTTACTCGATCGAGTGAATCAGAAAGCAAGTTACTCGATCGAGAGGTTGTTGATGCTCGATCGAGTAATTTAGATGAACAAGTGGTCGATCGAGAGAACCAAGCTGCTCGATCGAATAAGGTGACCGAGGAAACTGATCGATCGAGCAATTTAAGCTCGGATAATCTTCGATCGAGTGACTTAGATACTCGATCGATGGGTTTTCATGAGCGAGAAGCTCGTTCGAAGGGGTTAAGTAAGCGGATGATCAACAATGCCATTGTCAAGGATATGCAACGAGGTAATCCTGACATTCCAGTTCCGTTTCCTGGTCGATTGAAGAAGGCTAAGGTCGAAAAGGAATTTGTGCGGTTCGCTGACATTGTACGCAATCTCAAGGTGAACGTTCCCTTTGCAGACCTCCTATTAAAGGTACCCTCTTACCTAAAATTTATGCGTGAAATTCTTTTGCGTAAGAGGTCCGTAGACACTATAGAGACTGTAGCGTTAACTGAGGAATGCTCTGCGTTCCTCCAGAACAAGAGCCCCCCTAAGCTGTCTGACCCAGGTAGTTTTTCTATACCGTGTCATATAGGTACCTATCTCATAGACAACGCGTTATGTGACATAGGAGCTAGTGTTAGCGTCTTACCTTTGTCTTTGGCCAAACGGTTAGGCTTTACGAAGCTTCAGTGTACAAACATGACGGTACAGATGGCAGATAGGACCTTGTCTCGACCCTTAGGAATCATAGAGGATGTTCCTGTGCAAATAGGAAAATTCTTTATCCCGGTCGATTTCATAGTTTTGGATATACCTTAGGATTCTCACACTCCCATCATTTTGGGAAGACCGTTCTTGCATACTGCGCAAGCGGTTATTGATGTGGGATTACAGACTCTGACTTTTCAAATAGGGGGGGAGAATTTAGTATTCACGCAGTCTCACGTTAGTAAGGGTCCTATGCTTGTGTCACCATGCTACGCGCTTCCTTTATCTGATATCGCACCTGATTTATTCACGCATGACACAGCTTCGGTTCCTATCGAACCTATAGCTCCTATCTGTGATATCCCCATTGCTACCGTAACACCTCCGCCCCAGCTTGGGAGCGAATTGGAGGAGCATGCCATTGTGTGTTCCATTACAGGTAGCAAATCAGTAGCATTGGAGCTGGATAAAGGAAAGCCCGGTTCGCGTGACGCCGTCAAGAAGAAGAAGTCCACGAAGGACAAAGGAGCTTGCATGTACGCAAGTGATTCCGAAGTGGAGCTAGGCTCCAAGAAACCATTGTACGTGTGGAGGAAGAAGACGGAACTTACCGCAGCTGAGGGTACTTCCGCAAGTCAAAGGCCAAACGGTGGCCTTCTCATGAAACTATTTGGTTGGTAGCCGGGTTTGCAACCCCGTGCAATTTTTAAAAACAATTTATTGCGTTTTCAAATAGATATTTAGACTATCACGTGATAATCCGTAGTTTAGATAGACAATTTATATTTCCTATTATACAATTTTTGGTATTTTCTGGTATTCGGTTAGCATCGGTTTTGCAGGAGACGAGGCGGGAAACAATTGCTCAAAACCGAAAGCTGTGCATTTGCGAGAGTGCTCGATCGAGCAAAATAGAGTTACTCGATCGAGCGGTTTTGTCTGACGAGTTGCTCGATCGAGTAGAATTTCTACTCGATCGACCCCTATTTTGATGCTGGTTTGGGGAAGCTTTGTCCTGTGAGTCGTTTCTGTTCTTTTGTTTTTCCATTCTTCATATATATACATTTCATTCCTTAGGAGCATGTATTAGGTTGTTTTTTCCCTTTCCCGTATATGCTTTGGTGCTATAGCCAATGAGGACATTGTTTGTTTTGGTTTGGGGAAGTGTTTTACATCCTTTTGCGTGTGCATTTGCATTTGTATTGCATTCACGTTTACATTCATGTTAATTAGGAAATTTGAAAAAATCAAAAATATCACGTTTATTTTTGCATATAGTTGAGTCGGATTGGAGTCTTGTTCATGATGAAATCGCACTACAAGTCTATTTTATGCTATTCCTTGCACCTTTCTTGATTTACTTAGTAAATTCGAAGTAGTGAACTATTGAATTTTGTCTTGGAATTTAAATTTTGTTATTAGACTTGACTCAACTTTTTGGCAAACTACTTATATATTCTGAGATTTTAGAGCCTATAACTGGTGACATCCATGACCAGTTCATCTAGGAATGAGAGTAGTTGCTCCCCACACCTCGTGTCATTTGCTTGTATATGAATTTTGATTTCTTATTGCCTGCACGCATTGGGTTTGTGGTCGGTATTACGTGTTTTAAGAATATTTGCATCTCCCTTTTCCTCAGTTTACCCCATTAACTCCACATAAAGCCATATCTGCCTGTTGCCCTTAACTACATCCTAAATTAAGCCTACCTTTGCCGAGCTAGTTTAGTAGTCGAGGTATATTCTACTGTTGTGTCAGTTTTTGGCTCGTTTCATTGATTGGAGTGGATATTTACGAAAAAAAGAAGAGAAGTGTTGATTAGTGTCTCGATCGAGTACTTTGTTTAGCTCGATCGAGCAGATTTGGTGTTTATGTGCCTCGATCGAGTGACATGTTCTGCTCGATCGAGTGTTTTCCTCATTCAGCCAAGAAAGAAAAAGAAAAGAAAAAGAAAGAAAAATAATGAAAAAAATGAAAAATAATTGGCTGAAGTTTTTATTATTTACACCTCCTGCGCTTATCATTATTTTGTTGAGGTATTTAATGGGATTTGTGTTGTATATGCCTATATATGTTAAGGCATCGAGCTTAATTTTGATGGTTGGAAGAAAGGAACGAGTTCTATTGCGGTCTTGTTAGGAACTAGCTTGGCTATTTACCCTCACATTACCATTAATTGTTTTGCCCCTTCTTACCAATTAGCCTCACATATCCCATATCTTTGCAAATGTTCGGCACGTGATAGTCCTTGAACGGTGGTTATGCGTGTGTACGGTGCTTGAATCATCTTTCATATTAGTTAGCAATGCATGTTGTGTCGGTCGTAGTCTAGGTGAGTGGCTATATTTTCTTCTCTCTTTCTCATACATATTTACTTACCATTTGCTTGATGAGAGAAGAGTGATCCGTGAGAGTCCGAATTTGGTTAAGTCTTGCAAGGTCGAAAGTCTAATTTATTTCCAAGATTGTATAAATTCGTTCGATTTCGTATTAAGCTTTGTAGTGATTGAATGAGTGCATTGAATGGTTTAGCATTGACTTGTAGCTAGCTCTGAGACTTACTCCATTCCCCTAGGTTTATGTTGTTCCATATAGCTGCATTTAGTTTGCTTGAGGACAAGCAAAGATTTGGTTTGGGGAAGTTTGATGCGTGTATTTTGTATAGACTTTCTAGTCCATGTATTCACGCATTTCTATGTTATTTAGGTGATATTATATCACTATATACCCCTATTTGGCTACTTTGTACTTTCATTACTATTTTGTAGGTACAAGCTGTGTAGTAGCAGAAACCGAGCCAAAGCAGTCCACTTTGCATGCATTTAGGAGAATGGAAGAATCGGGACAGGAGCTCTTGCCTTGGGAAGCGTGAAACCATTCATAATAAAGGCCAAGTCATGACTCACACCACATACTATGCCAGAAGACCTCGATCGAGGAGCTTGCCATTCGATCGAGGTGAGTTGAAGCCAGAAGTGCTCGATCGAGCTGCTACCTTTGCTCGATCGAGTAGAAGCCGCTTACCAGTTGGTCGATCGAGTAGATAAAGTGCTCGATCGACTGATTTCCATGAATAAAAGCCTCGATCGAGTGGTTATTTCCCTCGATCGAGTAGATTCTATTACGGGCTTTAAGTCCATTAGGTTAATTAGGTTAAGAGTCGTGCTAGACACTATATATGACTCTTATTTACGTCATTAGTAGGGAGCACTTATTATTCAGTAATTAGCAGACATTAATCTTTCCTTAGTTTCTGAACTTTTAATCTTTAGTTTTCATTCGGGTTATTCGACGTGGACTGTTCTTTACGCTGGATTTGCTAAGATTGTAAACTTCTTCTTTTCTCTTTTACTCTTACCTTTATCTTAATCTTAATTACTACTTGCTCTACTTAACTGCTGTGTTGTTATTGTTCATGCTTGTTAATTACGGTTTTATTATGTCTTATGTCATATATTTAATCGTCTTTGTTAGCATAGTTCGTAACATGAGTAGCTAATTCTCTTGTATGTTGGGATGAGGGAAACTGTAGTAGAGGCATGTTAGGATAGATTAGTTTGGTTAGTCTTGAATATGAGAATCGATCTTTGCAATTTAATTGAGGTTTAGTCGAATGAGTATACGCAGGAGACTAGGCTAGGTAGTTAACCCCGACCTGGATCGAGAGATTGGAAGGGAAGACTTGCTTAGAATTGATAGGTGACTCCTAAGAGGACGAGAGTTAATTAGGAAAATCCCTAGGGTGGTTTGAGACCGAGAGGAGAAAACCATTGCTCTTCTCATTAATAAGATTGACTAGCTTAGTTGACCCATAGATGTTGATACTGCAGTAGACCGAATCCTAGCATATTTCTCTCTTATCTGATTTATTTCTTATTTATTTCTTCCTTTTACTTCTCTTCCCTTTAATCTTATTTAGTGTAGTTAAATCCAAATTCAAAACCCCCAGTTTGTTACCTGCAGAATTAGATTTCAGTTAATTAGTTTCCTCCCTGTGGAGATCGACCCTACTTCCGCTATCTTCTTAGTTAGTAGACTTAGGTTTTATTTTTGGTGTATAACGACCACATCAGTAAGCATCACAGGCTCGCCTAGCGCCGGCAGTTGACCTTTCGTAAGGTGCGATGGGAGAGGCCCGGTAAGGTAACGAAGCTTGTCGTCACCTTCCGTGGCCAAGCGTAGTTGCATATCCCAATCGGTAAGATTAACCTCATTCTTTTCTAACTTGCATCGATCCATGAAGGATCGAAGCCATGAGACATTCGTGAGAGTTGGAGCATAGGTGGTGATGGATGAATTAGCATTGCTATTGCGAATATACAATATTAACTACAAATTTTAGACATAAAGGAAATGTCAACATTTATCATTTTAAATACTTGTAAACATTTTAAACAAGTTTTAACATTTAAATAGTGACCTCTACCCAACTATTATAAATGATTCCGAGATCCAAATTCATATCAACTTGGGCACGGTGAGCCGATTCATCCCTCAATAACATAATTCGGTGGATTAACTCTTTAATCGATTCTACATTAGAACTCTCGGTCGATAATATTACTTTAATATTTATCTTAAGCCCGGAACACATGCGGCTAGGGTCGCGAATACTTCCGTTGAGCTCAATACAAATTTCGAAATAATAACCTTTATTACCCCACTTACCCAACGTAACAAGTTTAGCACCCCGGTGAGCCGAGCCTACTTCCTTGCGAAATTGGGATTCATGATTCTATCATTTGGTAAGGCTTGATCTCAATTATTTATTATGAGAGGTCATGACAACTTATTATCTATCTCGTTTTAAGTGAACTAAATCGATGAATTAATAATAATTTTAATTGAGACGGTCGAATACTCGATAAAATATGCATGTCATGTTATGGCGATTTGGCAATGCATGCAAACATATGAAATAAAATGCAAGCATAAATGTAAAATTCCTAGTATGGCCTTTCCTAGAATAAAAAATCATATAGTCTATTAAAAATTTGGAAAACAACTCCTTTGGTCCCTTAAACTTCATAAGCACGCCTCCCAAGGTCACCGTCTCTCTCTCGGAACTTCTTTCCGAATGGCACCGTCTTTGGGAAACTCCGGTATTACAAAACTACAAAATATATAATAAAATAACAATAATTTCCTATTATACATTTGTAAAATAAAATTATAAAATAAAAGTGATACGAGATCACAATAAATTAAAACTGAATCAATATTCCCTTACATTTCGGGCAATATCGATTAAAACTAAGGCCATACAAGGAAAAAATTACATAATTCCAAATTACATAAACCAAAATATGACATTCATAAGAGAAAATATGCAGCATAATAATATGTATAAAACATGCCCATTTTAGATGCCAAATCGCCCTATATTACGGTTTATATCGTATATAACCCGGTTTTACGGAAATGCGTGATAATAACATTTTAAAATCACCAAACAGTACTTAAATCCTATTTAAGTCCAAGTTAATTATCCCAACTGATTTAGGACTCAAAAATTAGTCATCACTCAATTTTTGACAATAATTCAACTTGTTGTTATATAATTTCTCATAATTAGACTTTAAAATCATATTTTAATCAAATAAATCAAACTTTAATTACAATAATTTCAAAATTTAAATTTTAAATTTTTGTACATTCTGGAACATTTCCATGACACTCATAATGTCAAAAATCATGGTTAAAAATTTCGAATCGTTTTTGAGAAAAATCGGTTGCGCTTTATCGGTTTCATCACATAAAATACATAAAGCATGTGAAAATTAATCAAACTAAATTTTCAACTTTAGATCTGTAATGTGGGACATTTATACAACCAGGAACAATTTTCTATTGACATGAAATTTATTTTAACTTTATTTTCTAAATAAATCACTATTTATGCCATTTTTCCATTAAAAATTCATAAATAATGATAGACAAATCATATAAGTCTGAAATTTTCCAGTTTAACAGGAAAACATTTGACCTTTATTTATTTCATTTTATCATATAAAAATCATAAATCATGAGAAATAAGTCCTTCTCACTTGAAATTTTACATGCAGTAAGTAAAATATATATGTGATATTGTGTAAAAAATTCACTGTCAGAAGATGTGTCTAACTAGTTTTAGCATTCTAAACATCATTTTACTCATTAAAATATAATAAAAACACTAAAAATCATGTTGAGCAATATAAATTTCCATAAATCATCAAAATGACCTAAAATCATATTAGGACCAGAATATATTGACATGCAAATAACGTTGTGATATTATCTTATAAAACAAAAATTACTAGTTTTCTTTAAGTTACAATAACTCGAGAAAACTATAAATCAATTATGCATGCAACAACCAAAGCTCTGATACCGCTTAAAAGTTTCTTAAACTCGATATTAGACATTTCTAATATCATATTACAATTAGTTTACTCATTAAAGTAATAGATCTTATGCATGCATAACTAAAAACAAATAAGGAAGAATAAATAGTTCCTTACATTGATTTGTACGGATTTTGGGCACAAAATAGGACTCCTTCCTACTCTGTTCTTGAGCTTAAAATATGAGGGATGAACTCCTAGTTCTTAGTATAAGAACTCTCCAATTAGTTGCACCAAGACAAGCCCCTTTTATACTACAAAAATACTACCACTAGTAGAATTAACCTCATTGGCGTCTACACATTGACACCGTTTCCCCAAATAAATGATGGGAAAGTTACAAAAAACATGGCGCGAAAATAAATTAAAGGAATGACGACACTTCATGTTAGTGGAACAGATGGCAAGTGATGTCAAATATACACTGACGTCATGCTTTCTTATGCAACTGATGGTAAATACATAGCTTTGCCATCCACGTTTCACAACCGCTGTGAATTACTATCCTTAATAATATTAAAATAAACACTTGCCATCCACGTTTCACAGCCGCCTCCTCACTTCATCACAAAACACTTTAACCCCTAAAATAAAAAACCCTTAGCACTCCATCTAACCATCTTGCTCTTCCCATATCACCACCTTGCTTCGTCTTTTCACTTCAGCCCTTGCTCGCCATTGTTCTTATAGTCGCTTGTAAACATCGGCTCACTCGCTTTGTATCAACTGTCGATTCTCCCCATTAGCATTATTGACAACTTCAAGGTTTTTCCCCCTTCTTATCTTTTTTGGTAAAATATATCCGTATTTTATTTAAAAAGAATTCGAAATCTACCGCAATTCCATAATAGAAACGCGGAAATCTTTCTTTCAAAGGAGGAAACTGCTTGGGAAATAACGCAGTAGGTGTTGCGTCTCTTCCAAGAGTCCCAGTGCCTGCTGCGCCTCTTTCCCAACTCGTTTTTCCTGTTTCCGGAATATTTTCTAGATTTCTTTCCGTGTTCGAGTTATTCAAAAACTCTGCGGTTTTTTCCCTATAAAAGGAGACGTTCGTTCTCACTTTCAAGGCACGCGAGTGTTCCGCCCCTTCTCTTCTATCTATTTGAATTCTAGACCTTACTCTAAGCCTTTTGACACCTACGTGCTTGATCAATCGACCACGTAAGCTCAGATCCTTCTGGGTTTCCGTCACGTTTTGCATTTGACCTACCAATTTGACCAACTACACTTAATCAATTTAACTAATCAATTTTTTTAATCCTTTACCAAGGGCACTGTCTTTACATTCGAGTCGAGCTATCACTAAAACACATCTTAGTTAATCTCCTTTCGTCAACGTGTAAGTCTGAGGGTGTAATAATCACATCTTTTGTATTTTATTTTGTACTTTATTTAATTCATGTAAGATTCATGTCGGATTTATGTCAAACTTTTTTCAAAACCTTTTTTTTTATAGTCTTATTCAAATCACCTTTTTCATAGTTCGTCTTAGATCCCTAATAATTCAATATTAGCGGGTTCTTGACATCTTTAGATCAAGATTGTGTCTTTAGAGATTAGATCTGTTCATATCTAGTCTTTGAATTCGTCTATGATATAATTTAGTGCAAATTAATCTATTAAATCATCTTTATTCGACTTATAGATTGATAATAAACCGTAAAATCTCCAACGAACACTAACTGATCGCGATTCTGGTTTCACAGCCAGGATCCACCTCTAGAACAAGCGCAGGGGTTGATGCGCCTCTTGCAGAGGACGCATCGCCTCATGCGCCTGTTCTAGGTTGGATTCCGTCTCTGAACTTCCTTTGTCGTCTCGACATAGCTTAATTACGTAATTAATCGACTATTAAATCTAGTATCGCTGCTAATCCGTCTTTTAAATTTTTGTTCTTTTCCTTTTTCTGTAAATCTTTCTTTTGGGCATATTTCCGACATAGATCCCGAGATCTGTTGTAATCGTTGTAATTCTTTTGTAATTTTATTTAGTCATTAATTATTGCAACGATTGTATGATTTAATGGCCTTTCTCACATGCAATTAATTCTAAATCCTATTTTGACTCAATTGATTGCAAAACTACATGTTCACCGACATAGTCTAAAGGGTTAAAACGTGGATGTTGCATTGCATGCATATAACCGACAACATATCGAGTACAGAAGAGTTTCCATAATCATTAGTAGAGGCCGTTATCGACGCTGGCGGGATTAGGTGTTCGATTAAAGAACTTCCTAATACGTACCCTCACCCCTTACTCTAGATCTCCGTGAGCACCCGTGTTCATTGGCATCTACAAGAGTTATTCTAGATATAGAATGCTAAGGGTAACGAGTTGTTAGTGTTCATGTCATTACTTTGTGTCTTGACATGACATAAAGTATTCGAACGGTTCCAACTTCCCACAAACGTTGGTGGCGACTTCACAAATGCGTATTTCTACGCTTGTCCCTCGTTTCCATCATGTGGTCCCTCACCAAGCCGTGTACCACACTAAGTGCCAACTCCCCTATAGAATTATAACAACTGGGCTTTATTTTATTTGATTTTCAATTAAAAAAAACATAAGTTTGTATGGGGTAGTTATTTTTTTTATTATCGTTCATATAAGTTTGTATGAGCATCCATTGTTATCAAGTTATTGTTTTATCCAATTCTAAAATTTCTCAATTCATAACAATAATCAGTATCATTGACTAGTATCATTGACTTGTACACTAACATGGAGCTTTCAATACAAATCGGGTTATTAGATTTTTTTTTGTCACAAATTGTAGAATAAGACGGTTTTACACTATTTCCAGAAACAAAAATCATTCTGTTATTGCTCTTGCTGAAATGACTATTTTTCATAAAAAGTAAACCGTCTCATACTGTGAGACGGTCTCACACAAGACTTTTTTTTGTCGTACGTTTGAATTAAATGCTCCTAAATTTTACTACACTATAAATGTATTAAAAGGCCACTGCCAACACCATTACACTAACATAATTTTTCTATAAATTTTACAACAAGAGGACATAATCTTCAATGTGTATGCTCTTAGGCTTTGGAATCCTCCTTGGGTATTTACATCTTTCATTTGAGGTGTTATAATGGTTATTAGTATGTGTAGAGTCTATTGATCGAATACGAAAGAGGGAGGTGAATTGAGTATTAAAAACTAGCCCCACTTTTTCGAATGATATGATATATAATTAATTATTAGATCTTATAGATTAAAATCAACTAATTAATTAATCAAAGGTAAGCACAAGAAATGAAATAACGAAAAGTAAAGAGAGGCACACGTGATTTTTGAAGTGGTTCAGTTTCACAAGTCGAAAACTACGTCCACTATTCTCGATAAATAATCTTTAGTATCTTTCTCCGGATTACAAAAATTATCAACTCACTCGTATAATCAACTATGACTATAACTCAATGTGAGTATTGCTAAATACTCTATACTATCTTACGTTAATAAGAAAGTACAATATAACTCATACAGATTCTCGTTAAAGAATCCAATAACGTATTTCACGTGAGCGATTGACAAAGAAGATGCACGACTATTTTCGAAAAAAAAAAACACTAAAAATAATAAATATTTTGCTCAAGGTTTGCGTTAAAAACGATTTGTAAAAAATTCTCTCAATGTGTGACAACCCTCGCGAATGCGGAAATATAAAACATACAAGCATGTGAAACCATATGCGGAAATACGGTATTTTATAAAACTTTTATACATGCAAGTTAAATAAAACGAGGAGTGTCAAAATATTACAAACTAAATACGGAAGTACAACAAAGAGACGGAGTCTCTTAAAATGTTAGCAAAGAACAAGTGTTTAGCAAAACTAGCTAATATCGTCTAGAGGTGAAACTTCCAGGGACAACGCCCGCTAGCTCACACCCGAACCCGAAATAGTCAAACAAAAAGCCAACCATGCACGCAACCTGTTCATTCATGAAAAACATGAACGTCACAATCAGTGGGGAGTAACTCCGGGTTCTCCCAGCCATATCACATCAAACGTACATAGAAGGAAATACAAAAGTAGGGCATGCATACATATAGATATACATGTGAGATACGATAAGGATAGATACGCAATTCGATATATAATGATAAGAGCATAAGGATACAAATCCGAATCCATCATGTTATACAAAGACTCGGAGAAGACACTCTTAGGCAACCGAATACGCTCACTAGGGCTTGCATCTCACCGTTAGCGGTATAAGATTGATAAGATTGAGACTCGACAGACAAACCAAGTCAAGTCATGCGATGATCACAGTAAATCCAACATATTATCATCCATTCACGAACCAAGACATTGACGGTGTCCAATCATGCAATGACCATGAATAATATCATGAAATCACGCATTCAAAGAACGACGACACAAGACGACATCTCTCACGGTAAATGAAACGCACTAGCACCGTGTACATGGCAAGTATGAGTAAAAGGCATCCACGGGATACAACATTTCCCTGAACGCATACACGATGCTACATTTCGTATATGTAGACTAATTTCCTCCTGTAGCACGCGATATAAATACCCGGTCCTAGTCTAAACCTGGCCAGACTCTCGGAATAAACCATTTTCCGATTCGACAAGCGATAAACATTTCGCATCCAAGACTCGATCACTCATTGACGCCGAGTACCCCAAATTCGGTCGACATTCATGAAAGAGGCGGAAAAGAGCTCAAGCCTCAAAACAAGCGGTACGCTACATGCAAATAACACCACCTCGCAAGTACACAACATTTGACGGCCGGGTCGATCAACGCAATGCGTTCAACTCCCAACAACGTCGTCGTATGCCCACTAACACATGCATTTAAGCAGTAGGATACCTCCCCGTTCCGACATTCCAGCCTTACGAACGTGGAAGTAGCCAAGGGAATGAGAGTATAAAGCACAAGACAAAATAGTGCTCAAACCGTAATATTTGTAAAAATCGACTCAAAGTGGGACATACCAAAAACCGTCACAAAACATGTGATACAAGCAAAGGAAAATATCATATATCCAAAACATGAATCAATACATGATACCCAAGCATTAGACCAAGTTTAAGAAGCATAATAAATAAGAAACATAGATAACTCTCCAAAACGACACGTTTGGAAACTAACTTATACAAGGGTTCACTTCAAACTGTCATAACTATAGTTCTAGATATGGGAATTCATAAATTCCAAGTCGAGGTGATAGCTTATCCTCTTACGGTTCCAACGAGTGGTCACAAGCCCAAAACAAGCAAGTAACGAAGGAGATATGAGCATTCTACCAAAAAGGGTCAGTGCTGTGAAATTGCACGGGTCACCCGAGAACAACCACCCTATTCCTATCATTTCCAATTTTCATAATTTACTTCTATCAACTAACAACAATCAATATTCATCATCAACAATCATCAACTAACAACAATCATCATCAAAATCATAATTTCTAAGCTTTCTAATTGTATTCAAAAAAACGAATTCTAACTTGGAATCATGTAAAACACGTAAATGATATCGAGTAACCCTTCACCGTTACCTTTGAGCGTCTCTAATGATCGTCAAGCTCCTTTTCTATAAGGAAATAGTCTTTGTCGGGATCTTGGAGGTCGCCACCTACAATTAGATCGTAAAAAGATGAATAAAGTTCATCTTGAGAAAGACGGAATGCTTAAAAAGCGAGAAAGACGATAATTTTATTATCAATACGGATAGAGGAAGGTTAGGGAAGAAGAATAAGACGAACTTACGTGAATTCTATCGAGTAATGAAGAAGTTACGGTGAATCAAAGATCGAAAAATGAAGAGGGAGGCTAGCTTGAGATTTCTTAAAGAGGAAGAAGGTTTGTGTTTGATTTTGGAGTAATGAATTAGGTTAAGGGAATTAGAGTATAAGTAAGGAAAAGTCAACCAAAAAGTCAAACTCGCCTTAAGACGGCCTTTTCATGAAATCTCGCAGAAATTCCAAATACGAACTCGGAAATTCAAAATTCGACTCGGAACTTAAAATTATAAATTAAAACTTAAAATCGCTGACACGATTTTGTAAAATATTTCTATTAGAAAAATAGGGTACATTTCCGGGTGTTACAAATTCACTCAAGTTCGTCTTATTCTTTCCCTCTCATCGTCCTCTATCTTAATTAGTAAGAAAATTACCGTCTTTCTCGCTTTTCAATTTATCCGTCTTTCTCAAAGGTGAATTATATTCATCTTTTATTATCTAATTGTAGGTGGTGACCTCCAGACCCCGACAAAGACTACTTCTTGATAGAAGAGGACATCGACGTGGATTGAAGACGCAAAAAGGTAACGGTGAAGGGTTACTCGATATCATTTACGTGTTTTAATGTGTTTTCTAGGTTAGTAATCGTATTTAGAATAAGATTAGAAATCCTAGGATTTGTGTTGTTGATAATAATTGTTGTTAGTTGATGATTGTTAATGAGAATTGATGATTTATGATGATAATTGATGGTTGTTGAAAATCAATGTTGAAGTGTTGTGGTTTCTCGGGTAGGAGTGTTCCCAGCCGGGTGACCGGCCGCCGGTCTGCCGACCGGCTGGGGACGCATCAGAAGTGAAAGTTGTTATTTGTGTTGTGTTTTTCTCAGCCGGGTGCCCAGCCGCCGGTCCCTCTGGCCGGCTGGGAACTACCTGTATTTTTAATAGATTTTGGTTTGTGCATGAGGCGCCAGCCGGGTACCCGGCCGCCGGTCCCCCTGACCGGCTGGCACCCTGCTGGAGTTATTTTCTTATATTTTCTTAAATCTTAATTTATAATAGTTCGCATGGTTCGTTTATCGTATAAATTTACGTAATGACTTTAAATATTAATGTTTCGAATATATGATATTCCATTTACTTGTGTCGCATATTTTGTGATGGTTTTTGATAAGTCCCACTTTGAGTCGGTTTTACACATGTTATTGGTTTGAGCACTATTTGATATGTGCTTTGTACTCTCATTCCCTTGGCTACCTCTTCGTTCGTAAGGCTGGAATGTCGGAACGGGGAGTGTATCCTTACTGCTTAATTGCATGTGTTAGTGGGTATATGACGACGTTGTTGGGAGGTAAACGCTTTGCGTTGATCGACCCGGCTGTCAAATGTTGTATACTTGCGAGGTGGTGTCATAGCATGTAGCGTACCGCTTTTTATGAGGCTTGTGCTCTTTTTCGCCTCTTTCGTGAAGGTTGACCGAATTTGGGGTACTCGGCGTCTATGATTGACCGGGTCTTGGATGCGAAATGTTTATCTCATGTGGAATCGGAAAATGTTATTCCGAGAGTCTGGCCAGGTTTAGACTAGGATCGGATATTTATATCGTCGTCCTACCGGGAGGAAATTAGTCTACATATACGAAATGTATTGAATCGTGTATGCGTTCAGGGCAATGTTTTATCCCGTGGATGCCATTTTAATCATACTTGCATGTACACGGTGCTAGTGTGTGTCATTTACCGTGAGAGATGTCGTCAACGTATTGTACGTTTGAATGGATGATTGGGCCTGTCGCAAGCCCTGGTCAAAGATAATTACCCAGACTAGGCTAATAACAAATTAATGTAATTAGGGAAGTAGGGGTCGATCCTCAGGCAGATGGTGTTTTCTATAGAATGTGAAATGTCTTGCAATTGGGTCTTATCTAACGAGTATCTGGGTTTTGGGGTTTTGATTTCTAAACTAATAAAAAGCATAAAAGAAAACAAAATAAAAGCAAATCAAAACGAAAACAATAAAGCACGTGATGAATTAACAATGATAAAAATAATTTAGGGAAGTAGGTTCACACATGTAGATTAACATATTGATGAAATTGGATTTAGAACATGCAAATAATTCATTGTGAGTTCGTAAGAATGATGTGTTCATTATAATCATAGATCAGATGGTCTAGCAGGCTTTTAGGCAATTTACTAGGTGTAATCTACAATGTCATGCTTTGTCTATTCAATTGACGTATTTCTACTTTGGAAAAGAATTCCATTTTAGTCAATGATTTTGATCAGGAATCGTTAACTATCGTTATAGTCCAAACATGCATAGACACAATGTTTTAAAAGCACAATTTCTTTTATCCAATTATCATCTTTTAATCAACCTACATGGCTACCCTGCACCCTAGAAAAACGACTACTCACTCATGGTGCTGTTTAGATCTAAGATGATGTTAATAATAAAAACTAGGATATACATGTTTATTTGGTTTTGATAATATTTTAAGACTCTTTAATTGGCGATAATAACGGCGCTAAATTGACGATCTAGGGAAATGAAATGATTACAACGATATTGAAATTGAATCTAAAATAACATGTAAAGAAAATAGCAATCAAATAAGAAACATAAAGACTCTAAACAAAAGATAAAATAGGAATACCTAGATGACGATCAACAACGACAATGATGAAATATAAACAACCATAATAGAAATTCCTTGCATAGAATAGTCGATTCACGAATTACAATACTTGAACCACATAAAGTAGATTACAAAGATGGAATTTTTTTTGATCTAGGCTAAGGATTTGATGTAGAGAAATCAGAAATAAACTAAGAAACTAAGGACAAAAAGGAAGAAGAAAATGATCTAGACAAGAGTAGAGAGGCTAGGTTTCTCTCCTCTTAATTTAGAAAAGTAGGGTTTCTAATTGTGTGTAGAGAAGTGTGTTGAGATATGGTGGCTGAGGCACTCATATATAGCAGTAGGTTTCGTGGGGAAGGGGTCATACATTAAACATATAGGACAAAATAAAGGAAGTCGAAGCAAAAGCTCGGATCAGCAAACATACCCGATCGGGTACACTACTTCCCCGATCGGGTATGTAGTGTTCTTGGTCCATTGACTTTCGTTTCATCTCCCCTTGCATATGACTTGACTTTCATTATCCCCCTTGACCTTTTGAGTCGGGTTTGTTGATAGGGTATGATGTAAAATGATGATTTCTTTGCCTAACTGATCGATCTTCTGACAACTGCGAAATCGTCTTTGCTTCTTCTTTCTTTTGAATCAGTGAACCTTCTTGAAATGCCTCTGACTTGGTCAAGCTTGCTTCTTCAAATCGTCGGGTTCTAGGCAAAAGCTCGGGAATATAGAAAAAGGGCGTAGAAACGTCACTTTCCCTACAAAACAGGTTAGAACATAGGAATTCGCCTAGAAGACGATATTAGCTCATAAAATGGCTTAACAAAGCACAAATGATTTGACAACCCTCGCGAATGCGAAAAAAAAAAACATAACAAGCATGTGATTTATATAGTGGAAGATACGGTATTTTTAAAACATTTTACATGCAAATAGAAAATACGAGGAATGTCAAATAATTACAAACTTAAATAGAATATGCTACAAAGAGACGAAGTCTCTCAAAGTGTTATCAAATGTCAAAGCTATTAGCAAATAGCTAAACAACGTCTAGAGGTGACTCATCCAGGCCAACGCCCGCTAGCTCACACCCAAACCTAAAATACCACAAGCAAAAAGCCATCCAATCAAGCAACCTGTTCATCCATGAAAAACATGAACGCCACAGTCAGTGGGGAGTAACTCCGGGTTCTCCCAGCCATATCACAATAAACGTACATAAACGGTAATACGAAAGTAGAAGCATGCATATATAAATATACATATGAAGTACGAGAAGGATAAATAGGCAATTCAATATATAAAGATATCGGTACATGAAGTACAAAACCTTAACCATCATATGATAGATAGACTCGGGGATGACACTCTTGTTGGAGTAGGTGTCCTCCACAATAGTGCGCCACATAATAAATCTTATTAAGGAATATAATTGGGATATTTATTGACTATATATATATGATTAGTCAGTTGATTAACGTAAATCAATAACGGTTGGCTAACTAGAGTTTGACGTTATTGCGTTTGACGGCGGTGATCAACTGATCCCTTTTCGTCACACCTAAAGGATGATGGAAATCACGCTAGTAACTAATTATGGCTATCGATACAGTTATTAGACATTACATTATTCGAATGTACGAGAGTTAATTGTTAGAAATTGAGTTAAGAACTCAAATTCGATTAAGTTTATTTTTCAATTATGCGATAATTGACTAATAAATTTATATCTTATTTTAATACGATTAAATAAGATTTAACTTAGTAATTAATAGTTAAATTACTAAATTAGTTGAGGTTTTGAGATAGAGGTAATTAGTTAATTATATTTACAAGGAGTTGTAAAATAAATTAAATAAGCATTGTGGGACCCATTATATATTGATATAATGGTAAAATATTACTTAAAATGTTAAGTACATATTATTTATTTAATTGAATCATATAAATGTTATATGATCAAATTAACACTTAATTATACCAGATAATTAACCATATGATCAATAAGTATTTGTGAGACAAATATCAAAAATCAAAATGGATCCAACTAGGCCAAAATGGCCGGTTATGTTGTAGTTCAAAGGTGATGATTTTTGTTCTTGTTTTTACTCTTTAGTTACTTATTGAAAGTGACATAACAAGTAGTAAACAATCATCATCTTTTCTGCAACACTCCACTCTAATGCATGTGATCAAATTGGACAAAATAATAGTCCAAAAGTGGACTACATGGTCCGGCCAAATGGCTTATTTAATGAACAATTGTTGTTCATTTTATACTTACTTGATTTTGTGCAATTGTTATACTTCTCTCTAAAATTCTTCCTCTCACTAAATACTCTCATATACTAATATTTTCTAAGTATTACTAGTGTAGTAATATAGTCTAATATTAGTAGTATATCATCTATCTTATTATCTAGTTAATAATAAGGGTAGATTATTTGGTGTCATCTTGGTGCAACTTGAAGGAGGTCTTCTAGTTTGGAGATTTCTTGTGTTCATCCATATTTATAGCTCAAGAAAAACAAGAAGGAGTTCTTGTTGTGCCCATATAATTTCCATATCAATGTGAGGAAATTTCTTTTTTTATATAAATGTCTTTATATTTGCATGCATGTTGCATAGATCATTATAAACTAAATTAATAAGTAATTTAGTAAATAATTAGAGGAGTCTAATTAAGTTCTATGGACTTTCAATTGGTATCAGAGCTAGCTTGTAGCATGCATGTTCATTTTTGACATTTTTATTAAAGTTATAAGATAACTAATAAATCAAAGATTTTGAGTTAAAATACGATTCTGACAAATATTTTTGGTGCATGTGTACCTACTGACCTAAAAATGTTTGTGGTCAAATTTCGTGATTTTAGGGATTAATTTGCTATTTATTTTGATTTTTGGCGTTTAACCCGAGTTAACATGCATTTTATGAGTTAAAAGTTAACTAAAAATAGTTGCATGTTGATTCTGGCCATGAAATTTTAATATGATCTCACATGCATTTCTTACATATTGTATGTAAAATTTCGTGACTTTACTTATGTATTGCATGTTTATTGATTTTTATACGATAAGAGT
>JAIUZE010047263.1:0-29976 GCA_022085475.1 Heliosperma pusillum | reverse complement strand
CGATCATGCCGCCATTAGATACCTTGTGGCAAAGAAGGATGCAAAGCCAAGGTTGTGGAGATGGATTCTTCTTCTAAGTGAGTTTGATGTGGAAATAAAAGACAAGAAAGGGGTGAAGAATGTGGTGGCGGATCATTTGAGCCGGCTAAACCATGAAGGAAGACCATCATGCCCTCTTGAGGAGGTTGAAGGAGGTCTCCCTCATGAATCACTTTATGCTATACAAGTGGAAGAGCCATGGTATGCTACCATGGTCAACTATTTGGTGACAAAGCGGCTCCCTAGCCATTTCTCTTCTCATCAAAAGAACAAAGTCAAGTCCGATGCCAAGTACTATACATGGGATGATCCTTACTTGTGGAAATTTTGTCAAGATCAACTTGTGAGAAGATGTGTGCCCGAGAGTGAAATTCCTTCCATCCTACATCATTGTCATGACTATGCTTGTGGAGGGCATTTTGGGCCACAAAGAACCGCTAGAAAAGTGCTTGAATGCGGGTTCTTTTGGCCAAGTCTTTTCAAAGATGCCCACAAATTTGTAAAAACTTGTGACCGATGTCAAAGGGTGGGGAATTTGACAAAGAGGAATGAGATGCCACAACAACCTCTTCTATATTGTGAGATCTTTGATGTGTGGGGAATTGATTTTATGGGCCCTTTTCCAAATTCCGGTGGTTATTTGTACATCCTCTTGGCGGTAGACTATGTATCAAAATGGGTTGAAGCCATTCCTACCCGCACCGATGATGCCAAGGTAGTAGCCATTTTCATTCAAGAGAACATATTCTCTCGGTTTGGCTTTCCAAGGGCTATCATTAGTGATAGGGGGACCCATTTTTGCCACAAGGTGATTGGAGGCCTTCTCAAGAGGTATGGGGTGAATCATAAAATTTCCACGGCCTACCACCCACAAACAAACGGGCAAGCCGAACTCTCAAACCGTGAAATTAAAGGAATACTTGAAAAAACGGTGAATCCGGATAGAAAGGATTGGAGTAAGAGGCTAGTTGATGCATTGTGGGCATATAGGACCGCTTTCAAAACCCCCATTGGCATGTCCCCATTCCGCCTCATCTATGGCAAGGCTTGCCACCTCCCCGTGGAGGTTGAGCACAAAGCCCATTGGGCTATCAAATCTTTCAATCAAAACCAAGATGAGAGCGGTATGCACCGGAAGCTTCAATTACAAGAACTTGAAGAAATTCGCCAAGATGCTTATGAAAACTCTTCCATCTACAAAGAGAAAACAAGAAGATGGCATGATGGGATGATAAACCGTAGAGGTTTCAAGGAAGGTGATAAAGTTCTTGTGTTCCAAAACCGGTTTAAGCTCTTTCCGGGCAAGTTGAGGTCAAGATGGTTTGGACCTTACACCGTCAAGAAAGTGTTTACTCATGGGGCTATTGAAGTGGAGGGGCCCGGGGATGGAAAGCTCCTCAAAGTGAATGGCCACCGTCTCAAGCACTACTTCCAAGGATGTACCCGGGAGGGGGAAGAAGAGGTCTTGCTTGAAAACCCCATTTATCAAAGTTGAAAAGCTTGAAATAGCTAAGTCGAGCCATCGACTCTAAATAAACGACAAAACATGTACATACTCTATCCTTGTGAATATTTCTTTGAAGTTTCTTTGTTAAATCTTAGCATTTAAGTTGTTTTAAGTTAGTTAGACATTGCATCAAACAAAAATTTTTTGAAGTTACTAACGGTTTTGTGAAGTTTTGCGAGTTTTTGGCCGCCTCGGGATGCGTGCCACGGATAAAAAGTTCGGGAATCGATGGAATGTAGATATTGGAGGTTATTATGGACCATTGAAGTGAATTTGCAAGTATGGAGGTGTTTGGATCACTTAGCAAAAATTTTGCTAAGTGAAAAAGCAAGAACCATCCGGCAGTGAAGGACGCAGCCTGCGTCGTAGGACGCAGCCTGCGTCGAGCGCAGATTTCGTTTTATTCTTCAGCCTTTGCCCGTGTTCTTCATCAAAATACAAACCCCTTTTCTTCTTTCAATTTTCACGAAAAACACCCCCAAAACCACCCCAATCCCTCAAAAACCCATCTTTCTCACTCAAATCTTCCACAACTTTCATCAAAATCCATCCTATTCTTCTCCCTAATCATTTTTCTACACTCAATAACCCCAAAATCAGTCTCACTCACCCTAAAATTCAGAAAATCCGTCTTAAACAACCCTAATGTTTTTCCCTAAAATTCGTTTTTCGGGTCTTTTGCTGGGTTTTTAAGGCTAATTATCGGATTCCTACCTACTTCTAATCATCAAGGCACTTGAATCTTGTGGAAAAACAAAGGTATAACTTCATACTCGACTTTTTCATCAATCTTCAAGTTTTTGCTCGAATTAGGCTAGTTTTAGTCTTAGGTTGAGTTCCCCTTTCCCCTTGCTTGATTGTGTAGTTAGGATTGGATAAAGTTTTCTGAGTAAGGTAAAGAAATTCAACAAACACTAGCTTTTTGAGGTGTAGAAATTGTTGCTCACCAAGTGTTTGTTGAATTGCTTGAGTGAAAATTTTTTTCGAGTGATTGCTTCTTGTTGTTGTAGTGTGTTGTTTGTTACATTTTGCAGAAATGGCACCAAAGATCTCTAAGTTGTTTGGCAAGGGAAAAAATAAGAGGGCCGCGGTGAGTGAGCCCGACACCGAGGTTGAAACGGTGTTCATGGGCTATGAGAGGATGCAAGCTCAACATAAGAAAATTTGGGATCAAATATCCACTCACCCTCTTGTAGCAACCAAAGTCTTTTGCCCAACCACCCTCCATGCCTTAGGCATGTTCGACTTGACAAGGGACATGCTAGCTAAAGTAGGGCTAGAGGCTTATCTCGAGCAAAACTCCTGGGATTACACCTATAGGAGTTTTGCATACGAGTTTCTAGCAACCTTGTCGGAGTTGGATGTGCCCGAAGGTGAGGAGAAAGCCTACCGATTCCGATTGAACCAAACTTGGCATGAAGCCCCAACTTCCGAAATCCGTCAAATCATAAAAATCACCAAGCAACCCGTAGACATTAGATGCCCAAGGGGCAAAATGCACCAGATGTGGGGTAACATTGCCGATGACCATGGCCCGTCTAAGGATGCCAAACTGTCAGCCATCACCCACCCCGTACTCCGCCTAATTACTAGGTTCCTTACCACCATTTTCAACTCCGCGGGAGATCCCACCAAAGTGCCGGAGAAGATCCGGCTATGTTTGTGGACTATGCTTCCGGAGGGGGTAGGGATCCCGGATTGGGCCGCTTTGTTTTTGAGAGCTTGCATCAAGCATAGGCAAAAATCGGCAAGGGCAAGCATCCATTGTGGGGGGGTGATTTCTTTCTTGGTAAGGCATTATGAGGGGGGCATTCCTAATGGTCAAGCGGTGAACATATGTAGGGGTTTGACGAGGTACAACCGTCTTGGGCTAGAAGAAGTTCACATGTTTAAGACTAGCAAGGAGCAACCCTTAAAAGGGTTTTGGTTGGGAAGTGACGGGCTAAGCTACATGAAGTTGCCTAGACCTCAAAACAACCCTTTACCTAGAGGACCCGCGGCGTGGGATTTTGTTTGTCCTAGGGAGGAAAGTTTGGGGGTAAGTAGTGCGGAGGAGGAGGAGGAGGGAGAAGAAGTGCCTTTGAGGCAAAGGAGGGTAAGGAGAGAAGGTGGTGGGGGAAGTGAGCATTTGAGAGAGGAGATTGAGATCCTTGCAATTGAGCAAGGCCCTTCCCAAACCACAAATTTTGAACAACAACAACAACAACCACCACCACCATTTCATTTCCAATCACCATTCCCAAGTCACCATGATACCGACACCCCCATGTTTGATGCGGAGGGTCGTTCTAGCACACCCGTGGAGCCATGGCAACAACAAATGGCTAACTATTTTGCTAGCACCAACGACGTCTTGGCACAAATTAGTGGGAGGGTAGATGCCTCAAACACTTGGCAACAATTACAAGGAGGTAGGCTTGAGAGTTTGGATGATTGGCATAATGTTGTGGAGGAGAGGGAGCGATTGAGAGGGGAAGCCGAGAGGGCTCAAAATGAGGAATGGAAGAGGATGCTAGACGGGCAAGAGGAAGCCCGCCTTTGGAGAGAACAACAAGACCAAAGGTGGAAAGAGCAAAATGATATGTGGGCCACCCAAAATGCTTGGAGAGAGCAAGCTACGAACCACTTTAGCGCTCAAAAGGAGCGCCACCACACCTATCTTCAAGACTCCTATGAAGATGCGGTGGCGCAAGAGGACGTTTATGGATTGGCTAGCTCTCTCTTTGGGATGTCCATGCAACAAAACCCGGGCTACCCTTTTCCTTACACCCAAGCAACCCTTGATGAAGGCATGGAGCAAAGAAGACGGGTTAGAGAAGCAAGGGATAGGAGGAGAAACCGAGGAGGTGCCTCGGGATCTTCTCCTTTCGGAAATTGATGAGGTAACATTTTTTTCTTCTCCTCCACAATGAGGACATTGTGTATTCTAAGTGTGGGGGAGAAGATTGTACATAGTTAGTTTGTTTTTGATGCATTGTAAATTTTTTTTTTTTATTATGTCTTTATTTTGAAGAGAAAGAAAAAAAAAAAAGAAGAAAAAGAAAAAAAAAAGAGAAAAAGAAAAGAAAAAAAAAATGAAAATCCCGGCTAGGTGAAAACCCACAAGGGTGGGCACCTAGGCAAAATTGGGAAGGTGGCCGAGGACGGAATGAAAACCCGAAAGGGCATTCCGGGCAAAATGAAGAATCGAGTTGCGAGCCACCAATGAGAGGAAAGGAAAAGCTAAGGTGAAAACCCGAAAGGGCACCTTAGGCAAAATGAGGGATTTTCAAGAAAAAAAAAAAAAAAAAAAAAAAAAAAATTGAGCATAATTCTTCCTATGATGAGAATTTTTGGAGGAATAAGAAGGGAGTGATAAGGAGGAAAATTGGAAGGAGGCTAGTTTAGGACCCTTTTATTTTTATTTTTGAGTCACAAAACTTTGTTCCAAATTGGTGGATTTATGTTGGTGGTCGCTTGGTTGTGCAAATTGTGAAGTTTGGGGCCAACCAAGTAACCATGATTTGCATTAGTGGAGTAATAAGGGGGTGATATAAGGAGTGGATTTGTGTGAAGATTGTTGAGAAAGACCATCTCGCTATGCCTTGGGATAAGGCAAAGATGGTCATACTATCTTATTGGGAGCTATAAGTAGGGAGGAGTTGATTTGAGTCGGAGTAGGTGGCATGTCGTGTGTTTAGTCTTGAGGGATGATATAAGGAGGGGGAGTGAGAGAAGAGTGTCACAAGAATTGAGTCTTTTTGTTTTGTTTTTGTCATAGGTGGATTGTTTAAGAGGGAGTATAAGAAGGTTGTAGTGAGGGAAGAGAGGTCAATGCCTTCACACACACTTTGTTGGGCTCGTGTCGTTCATGCTAATCTCGAGTTTTACTCGGGACGAGTAAAAGTCCAAGTGTGGGGGGGTTTGACAACGTCAAATAATGTCGTGTCTAGTAGTAACTTTTAGAGTCTTTCGTTCTACTTTTTACGGGTCATTAGCTTTGTTTTATGTTAATTTTAGTTTTTGTAATAGTGTTAGTATTTAGTATTTTAAGTCAAATTTAAGAGTCAAATCCTGAAAGTCAATAAAAGTCAAACCCGAAAACCCGAGACCCAAAAAAAAAACCCGGAACTTGAAGTGGGCTAACAATGAATCACCAAGGTTTGAAGACAAAGCCCAATGGGTCAATGGAAGTCAAGGCGGGGTCAATATCCAAGGGGTCAACGAAAGTCAAGAAGGAAAGCAAAGAAGAAAATCTGGCAGCGTTCGACGCAGCCTGCGTCGTAGGACGCAGCCTGCGTCAGCATGACGCAGCCTGCGTCGTAGGACGCAGCCTGCGTCAGCATGACGCAGCCTGCGTCGTAGGACGCAGCCTGCGTCATCTCTCAGCACGGGTTTTTCTCATTTTCTCGTCTTATCTTTTGGAAGCCCATCTTTCAAGGCCCCTAGGTTTGCGGACCAAGGGTATAAAAGAAGATTTCTGAAGAGAGACAAAAAGGGAAGCATTCACCATACAACATCATATTTTCCTTAGCATTTCTCTCTTTTTGTTCTTCAAGTTTGGCTTTTGTAATGGGTTTTTCCTTAGAAATTGGTTGTATTATGAAGACTATGGGTAGCTAATCTCCTTTTGCTTAGTGTAATTTGAACAAGTTCTTCCCTTTTAGCATTGTAAGACTTTTTAATCCTTCCTTCTCTATTTAATTCCATCTTCCTTTGTTGATTTTCTTTGTTGAATGAATTGTTGTTAGGACTAACCATCTTAGTAATTGTTTGTTTGATTAAATTGCATTGTCTTGATGAATTTGGTTGATTTGTCTTGATATTTGTTGATGCAACTTGAAAGATTGTAACTTTGGTTTAAAAGTTAGAATCTTTTGAGTGGAATTTGGGTTATTATGTATTTAGAACATGGGTTAATGTTTTAGTTCATGAATCTAGCATGCTTCTTTGGTTTTGTGCTTAAAGCTTGCATCTTTATTTATGCTTATGGTTTAATAAGTATGGGTTTAGTTGTATTGGGTCATTTATGGATGGTTTAATTCATGGTGGCTAATTCTTTGAAGTTTGCAATAGATAAATAGAGAAGGGAGGAAAGGAGGGATCTTTACTTTGTTAATTGTGGGGGAACTTGGGATAATTGCACTAAGTTGTTTTTCCTTATTTGAAATATTTGATTATTTAGTTGTTATTGGTGATTCTAGGATTGACAATCATTTCTCATGAAAACTTTCTCCCTATTTGTTATCTACATGTTTACCATTGTGAATATCATAGTTTGTAAGTAATTCTAGTCTTTGTTTCAATTAGTGTTTAATTTGTGGTTAGATTTATTAATTTGTTTAATCGGTTTTTAGCAAGAGTCTAGATTAGATTATTAGCATTCACCGCCTTCTCTTGGTTTCGATCCTTGTCTTACCCTTACTACCCTTTACTTAGGATAGTTTGAGTCTAGATTTGGTTTTATAAATTGTTATTTGGCATAACTAGTTTCCGGAATTAACGACCCCGAAAATAAGCCCGTCACATTAGTTTGATCGTGAGGAACAATGAGGACAACTTATACCATGTAAAGAATTGGATAACAATATTGTTATTTTGTTAATTAGAAGAGTACAAGGTGTTGGTATTTATACAAATATAATAGCAACTACTTGCTAAACTACTTCCTAAGATTAAGTTAGAATATATGACCTAACTACTAGCATTAGAAGAAGTATACAGCTAATTGAATAACATAAAAGTAGAAACAACTAGCAAGTTACTAGGAGAGAAATAGACATGTTTGACTTAGTGTAGGTTGTTTGATATCTATACAATCTTTACATTTTTTTCTTTTTCTTTATCTTTATCTTTATCTTTATCTTTATCTTTAACTCTTCTAAATGTATGAAATTTCAAAAAGATTTCTTATCAATAGTATTGGAACCATTCAACCAAGGCTAACCCAACCCATACCTCTAACCCATGTCTCTTTTCACCGATCTCCTCTACCATTCATTTTCTATCATTTCCTCCACCATTCATTTCTGATTTTCTTAATGCTCCTCCATTCACTCCCCCTTCTTTTTCCTCTCTAGTACTCCTTTGACATGACCAAGGTATCAAATACCTCCTCCTTTTTTCTAATGCTATTTGTTCTTTTGTTGTTTGTTTTTTGTTTTCCTGTGTTGTTTCTTTAGTAATTATTCGGAAAGAACTAATCTTTATGTTGTCTCCATTAGGTAGGTTTTATGATTAGCTCAAGACTGGTTTTGATTTCGCCATCAATTTTGTTAAGAGATAAAAGATGGATTTGGGATTTTTCCGATCAATGGCTATTCTTTTAGTGGATCATAGGTTGGTCTAAATGTGGGTGTTCAATAATTCATTCCCAAACCCATTACTCATATATTAAGTTGGTGTTGCTCGTATAATAATTTGGTTTTATATTGTTATTGTTATTGATTGATGGTAGTGACTAGCTGTCTGGGATTGGGTTTGCAGGTGATGACGCCGACGGTGGCTGAAAGTGGTGAGTGACAGTGCAGAGTTGGTGATTGAGGTCAGTTTCATTACCCCCAGTCAATTTCAGTTTACACTTTCATTTTTTTAATACTGATCAATTTTTTCCAAAGCTCACTTTTATTTATTTGGTGGTACATTTTATTTTAACTTTTTTTTATTGGTTAAGACGACGACTGAGACGAAGGTGGGAGTCACTGATGAACGCGGCGCTGCAGGCTATGGTGACGATCCAGGTGTCCCGCGGATGACAAAGAAGTGCAATATGCAGGGGATATATGGTGATGATGATAGTGGTACATGAAGTCATAGTAAGATTTGTTTTGATGTTTATCACGCCCTATTGATTTTATTATCAAACTTCATCCCCATGAACGGATTCATGCTACTATCATTATTCTATTTTTGGCTTCTGGAAAATGTGTCGTGAGCAGTGACAGGTTTGTATATATGTTTTTCTTGGGCTTGTAGTTGACATGTTCATGCTTATGTCGTTGTTGTGTTTTGGGGTGAACTATGCTTTGCAGCCGAAGCACATGGTTTACCCAGTATAGTGGGAAATCTTTATAGGTTATGGGCAGAGTCTGACAGATTTTAGGTATGCGTGTACTGGATACTCCGTCCATTTGGACAACAAAGGCGCGCTCGAACAACCGGTGATCAAAAGCCTCGGGCAGAGTTGCCAGTTTGTGTTGGTCCTGAGGTATGATTCTTTCAGTTTTTTGTCTTATCTACTTCTTGTTAGTATGTCAAAAAGGACTGATCTTTTATTATTGGCTGAAACTGTTTCTTTACCGGGTCTTGTTACATGGTAGTAGTTTGGTTTAAAATTTTGAACTCTCTCATCCTGGGCAGCTCTTAGTGGATAAAAGACATGCAGTTCATTCGGCCCCGCTGATGCCCCGGAAAGGTATAAAATGTTTATGTCTGCTTCTATAATATTTTCCCTAAAAATGCCGTTTTCTCAGTTTATGCTAACTGATAACGAGGCTGCCTATTATTGTCTGTGGAATCTAACTGCCTATTTGGGGAAATTAGCACTTTTAATGGGGATTAGTTGTTTTTCTCGATATTATGTACTTTTTCTTTGTATTTTTCTTATTATGTGCATGTTGACAAGTACCAGATTTTCTTAGCATCTAGAATTTCCCATTTCCTATCTTATAATTATTTAAGTGCAGCACAAGTTTCTACCTATCTGAAACCACTAGGCCAAACATGAGAATTCTTACGAGCAATCGAGCAAATACTCACCTTTTAGCTCTCTAATGCTTGCTTTCCATGTATTCCTGGATGTCTGGCCACCTATTAGTGTTTGCAACTGTGCAAGCTTGTTACTTTCCTTGTTTTAGTAACACTATATGCAAAAGCATATATTAATACGTCACCATTTTAATAATATTGTGGTGAAAACGTCTAATAAGATTACAAACTAATCCCTATACTTCTACTCATTAGCCTATAAACCCGTAAGTGATCCTTGCCCATATTTATGCTTAACCCATTTACACACATATAGTATATAATAATATAGCTAATAATTTAGTAAGATTAGTTAACTTACTAACCTTAAAAGAAAAGTAAGGAAAGGCACGGATGGAAAAAAAAATAGCAGAAACCTTATTTTACACAAATTTGTTCTCATGCCGCATCAGAATTATTGAAATCTCGCCTCCATATTCGTGTATTACCCATAAACACTCTTCATTCTTCGTCGCCTTGTTTTCTTGGCTTAAGGTAACACTTCCCCACTTTGTGTTGTTTTAATGTCGGAATTTAAGGGGTTTCATGGCGGTTCGTTAGGGTGTTATTGAGAGCGTAGTTGTGATCGTTTTGGTAGCGTCTTAGCAGTGATTTATCATAGATATGGTGGCTGGACATAGGGAGTTTCGCTGCTATGTTTTCGTGTCATAACAACGAAGGTTTTCTGTCGTATTTGCGAGTCTTGTGGAGCGTGTCAGTTTTTGATACTTGGTACATATCATGTTATGGTTGTGAGTATAAATATAAGGTCAAAATTAAGGAGTCTTTTCTAATGTTGCTGCAACGGGGAGATGAATCCCCTGTTTTTAGTGTAAGTTTTGGGCAGTGCGTGTATTGGTAAGCTATACCGGGGGAGGCTTGTCAGAGAGTTACGTGAATGAAGGGGAAATTGCAAACGATGTTGAGATTGAGCAAATTGTTAGTCTAGAGGGTAACCTTGACAAGCCTTACAAAATAACTTTGGTCGTCCAGTAGCAGTGTTCAATACCGGTTATCTGGTCTCACAAAACTTTATTTGTGGAATGCCAAGCCGGAATTTTATGTAAGCTCGGAACTCGCTCAACCTTGTAAGACTTACCCCTTATTTGTTTCGTTTTTGCTTAATACTTTTATTACATGTGCAGTCTCAGAGGCATCTAGGTCATGCGGCCACACACTTTCAGTCTAATTAGTAATTTTAAAGCCTTATATGTCGAAGTGTTATCTATAGAGGGCTTTCATCAATTTCAGTTTGGGGAGGTTTTGATGTCCGCTACTACCTTTGGACGTGTGTTTAGTAAGGCTCTTACCATGGAATATGAATGTTGCGAGGCTTAGAAGTGCACTTGAGTGGGTTAAGTTTATATAGATTAGAGAATTAAAAATTCGTTTGTGTCTGTAGTCGACGTGTAGTTATTGGAAGTTGATGAAAAAGGGGACTTTGGACCTTGTCTATTCTTTCTGTTACTACACAGTACAAAGGATAAGCATAAGCATGCCGTAGTATCTGTTGTTTGATCAGTACTTGGGAGTAAAAAAGCTGGATCGAACGTGGGTTTGTGTAGGAGGAAACTACAGCTTATGGTAAATGACTTATGGACAACCTATTAGGCATATCTATCTCATTATCTTTGTTACCATGAATTTACTTTGTGCTTGAAGCATAGTCTTACAGGGTGAGCAGAATTACGTTATTTCCGAGCAAAATATGATTGAAAAATTATGTATTGTCAATTAGTTATATTGTTCGTTTATACATACGGTCATTCATTGTTTCACACAAACTTAAACAAAGAACGTAATGTATCTACTGCGGAGTACTTCGTATATTTCTTCTGTTTTAAAAAGCTTTTTTTTAAAGGTTTCAGATGAAGTGATGCCTTCTGAAGCAGTATTGAAAGTTGCCGTGAGTATTTTGGGTGTGTATCTTGGCTTGAAAATGTTTCACACAAAGTTTTTCACAGAAATAAGATTGCGAGAGTTAGAAAGGGAGGGGGAGAGTAAGATTGTGTTTGATTTTGTTTAGATTGAGAGGGACGGAGATGGTGGAATAAAGGGATAATAGGAGAGAGCGTTATTGATTCTTGCTTATATGGGAATAGTTTTATGCCTATCACGTCACCACAGAATCACTCAAGACTTCAAAAGGACTTCAGGAGGGGTAGAGAACAGGACTAGGGAGGGAAATAGTGGTTGTGCTTGATTCAACAAGAGTCATTATTCTCTTTCAATGAAGTATAATAGTCCAACGGAAGAGGTGCTTTTGGAGGGAGGCTGAGTAGAAAATTGAGCGAGTATATGTGAGATTGAGCGTCGATAGGGAAAATAGAGATCAGTTTTCAATGTTGAAGGTTCATTAAAGGGTCATGAATCGAAAGTGAGTAATGTTGTTTTTAATGGGTTAATCATTATGTAAGGATAATAATCATGACAAAGGACGACTTTGGAAAATTGAGGTGCATAAATATGGGAATTTTGGCGTAGCTTGGGAGGCAATTGACCTTTTGTTTGAGAAAGTTTCACTAAGAAGTTAATCAACATTGGACCTTGTTAAACTATTGATATTCTTTGGGTAGTTACATCAATGTTACCTTTTGATCATCTTGTTATACTATGGGTATTATTATGGTTATTGTTTTGGTTAGTTAATGTTATCATGTTTGTGCAGTGTAGATTATATAATTTGAGTGTCGTATGTGAGAGGTCCCCTTGACATAATGCTTTGCGCGCCCTCTACATGAGCGCCCTTTGTGATAGCCTACTACTCCGCCTCTGCGTAGAACCCTCTTTCTAAGAAAACACAAAGATGAAACACACTATTAGTATCAAGGAAGAAATAAGGTTGACTAATTTATTTCCTTTTGGGTATAAAAGAGATTGGCATGAATGTTTAGGAATGCCAAAAGTAGATTATGTTTACATATAGCACCAACAAATTCACCTTTGGGGATTTAATTTCTGTTCTGTTCAAGCAAGTTTTACTATTATTTGTTGTTTTGATTTGAGTTTTATGTTATTGATGTATAACATGAGTGACGGGTGTTGGTGAAGGAGGAAAAAATTTAACGGTAAAAACAAATAGTCGGCTGAATTTACAATTGATAGCCTGCTCAGATTTTACCTAAACTAAAAGTCCAAATTTAGAAATTCTCATCCTTCCTCTAATTTATATCGGATGTGAAGAAAAAAAAATGAGATCAAGATTAAGATGACAGTTTTCCATATAATTCTCTTGATGGTTGGATCGTATATTTTTGCTAGGTTTCTCTTCTAAAGTACTTATTCTTAGTTGTTTTTCCCTTTTCTTGTCTACTTCAGTTATCTGAATTCTGAATTTGGTGACTGGTCTATGTAATTTTCTTAGCACCCTATTTCTAATTTGTAAAGCTTGAGGTCTTCGGACATTCACTCTTGGTTATCTTCAAATGTTTATTAAGTTCGTTTGAACGTTTGATTATTCTTTCCGGTCTTTTCGTTTCGTGTTTCTGTTTCAAATTGTTTTGTACTCTTTGAAGTTATGCGTTAGTTGGTGGTTTAGGAAAGAATATTCATGTCAATGTGTAACATGAATAGTTTTTTAAGGCTCTATTCTTCCTTTATTATTGTAGGAGGTTCTCGAATGAAGAAAGAGATGGTGGAAATTGGAAACTAAGGAGGGCAGTATTTCCAGCTTTTTTCGGTACGACTTTAATTATTTTGCATCAATTTAATGTGATGTGATGCTATTTTGTGTTACTTTTGTGGTGCTGATTATATGAAGGTGCCTTGGAAGGTGATTAATATGAAGGAAGTGTAGAAAAAAGAAATAGGGAGTAATATATGATATCATTGTATAACTTGTTTTAAAGGACGATCCTAATTCCTAAATGCTCCTATTATTAGATGTTACGTTTTTAGCCTGTTAATATATTCCTTACCCTTTTAATGGACAGAAGCCCTCACCTTAGTTATCACAATAATATCTCGTGCCTACCACGTTCCCCACTTGCTTATTTAATTTCGCCCAACACAATATACTTCCCAGCTTTAGCTGCTGTCTTTATCCCTTCAAACCCTCCCTGTTTTTGCATCATTACATTTCGCACTAAAACTTTTAAGATCATAATTATTCTCAGGACATGTAATGAGTTTAAGAATCATAAACTATTTGAAAGGAGGATAGGTGACAATTGCAAATTGAGGAAAATTGATAATTACACAAGTCGAGATAATTTGTGACGGGACATAAGAAAGCACAACAAAGTGATATTCCAAATTGCGTGAACATGCGCGCTAGCGAGGGATGTAGGATAGAGAGATCTAGAAGGGAGGGAGAAGGAGTGATGGAGTACTTGTTTCACCAAATTTCAAAATTTTCGCTGCCGACACGACACCTGTCTTATGTGCTGAGTCTGAGTAACATAAGGAGGGAGGGACGGTAAGATAGAGAAATAGAGGAAGAGGGAGATCGGAGGATAGCAAGGAGAGCGCATATATATAGTATTGATTAGATTTTCTACGCACATTTGAGTAATTGTGATTGGCTGGGATAGGGCGGCATAAGAGGCCAATGTTAATGTTTATGGTTCTTGCTGTTGGTGGAAGTGTCCATATCGTGCATAGATCTGGTTTTGTTTCCATTTTTGCCTTTAATTTGGTTATGTAATGAGTATTCTCTTTATCTGTATTAATAACCTATCTATCATAGGTTCATAGATGAATTTTTATTACTGATTTGTTTATATTTGGACACTATTTTGATTTGAGAATAGTTGAAGAAACACTCCTATGACATTAATTTGAAGATTGAAATTAGTATCTTGTTCTTACTATTTTGTGGAGAAACCTGGTCATCTTAATTGTTTATCTAAAGCCCTTCTAACACTTGAGGAGGGGAAGAAGAGGGTAAGGGAATATGGGGAAGGCAAGAAGAAGAGAAGGGCGGGAAAGGGTAAGGGAAAGAGAAGGGTAAGACAAGGAGCAGAAGGGGGAAGAAGGAAAAAGGAGGGGGTAAGATGCACAGGAAAAAGGAAAGAGGAATGAGAAGAGTAGTACGAGGAAACATGGGATGTGGAGGATGGAAAAGGGAAAGAAGAGAAGGATGGGGAAGGCGGCGACATAGGGGAATGAGAGAAAGAAGGAGGACTAAGAGAGATTGGACAAGGAGGCAGAGGAGAAGGGGATGAGAATGAGTTTACACTGTACTGTTTCTGGTTTGGTGAATAGTTGTTCCAACTACTATCACTCTTAACTGTTTCTCATTACTTAAAGTTAAGACGTTACAACATCACATGATATATTTTTTGGGTTCCTTCTTTGTTGAATCGCTTGTTTTCAATTCATATTTGTTTTCGTATACAATAACTTAACTTGGATACTCCTTATTATGAACATGTTATTTCGTTTATCCCCGTTTAACTACATTAGTTTGTCGAACTTGATTTTTTTTTGGTAATTTAAATTTGTCTGGGCTTTGAAGATTGCATTTTATGTTCACGTCATTTTTGAGGACCCTTTGAAGTGGTATCAATTATTCTATTAGAAGAAAAAAATTATATTCAAAGTTGACTGGCAAACTTTGTTCATTTCAGGGCTCATATATCAAATTAGTAGCTGTTCATGGAGAGTTTTACACCTGGCCACTTGAAGGGGGGAGCTCACCTCTATATGGAAGTGGTAATACATCGTATATTTTTTTGTCGTAATGACCATTTGGTCAATTTATAATTCAGGTCATACAGACGAATCTACTATTTGTGCATGGAGAATTTTAATTAGTTTTTTTTCGTTGAACTTATTGTTAACTATGATTGTTCTTTTAATTTTGTAAAGATGTACCCCGGATGTAATCTTTTGCCCTCAACAACGTTTGTCATAATGTTTACGAAACATATCTGTTATGTATTATAAAAGCATTTCCTACATTGTTGACCTAAATACGTTCCAACTAATTTCAGGGAACACATTACAACAATCCAGTTGGTATTGCTTCAGACGGACCATTTTGGTCTAAAACAATAAGACGAATTGTAATCACTTTACAACTAGATGTGACCGCTATTGAAAACAAGTTGTCATAAGCTGCGTTTACATTTTACTAAAAGATGGTAACATAATCCCGTCTTATTTTTCAGACGGAATTTGTCCGTCTGGAATAAGAATTTTTCGCAATACCTTTCACCTACAAACAAATGACAATAATATTCATCTAAAATGTTATGGAATTTAAACTAAATTGTATAACCATATTGGGATGGTGGGCGCTATATGTAAAATTGAAGATATGATACGAGAATAACAATTCATGGATCTTATATCGACATTCAACAAATTAGTTAGCCTTTGAATTTAGATGAAATGATTTACAAATTGGAGAGGCGCACGAGATAGCGTGCGGCCCAACAACTAGTCTTCTTCTAAATGTAAGGACAGTGGAAATGTTTTCTTTATCTTTAACCTTTTCTTTATGGACGATGATAGGGCGCCACCGGGTGGTACTCAATTTCGGTACCACCCAAATTAAAATAATTAAAAATTAAAATCAATTTTCGAATTTGCGCCAAATTCAAAAGGATAAGAGTGTAATTTTAGCATGAATAAATGAAATCAATACAATTTTTTACTATCAACATCATCTTCTCGGATCTGATTCTTTCCATGGAAGTTTCATTAAATTTTCTAATTCCAAAGTCCAAAGCTTTTGGGCTGTCGGTTATGTCATGAATACCATTAAACATCTCCCCTAAAACTTACTGCTTAGCTTACTACTGACTTAATTGATTACCATTAAACATCTCCCCTAGTAAGTATGCACCCATTTATTTTCCTAACCCTAACTAAATTTATATAATTAGATGATTAATTGCCTGAATCCATAAGCAAAAGTTGTGATGGAATTGAGAAGAAATCAGATGAATCCATGATGACACTAACTCGAAGTAGTTTATAAAATCAAAACTTCCCATAATACCCTTTATTAATGAAAAGATTAGAATTTGAAAACTTGAGTGGGGGGAATGAAAATAAAGGGAAAATTACTAAACTAACCCGGGTGGTACTGAAATTGTGTACCACCCGGTGACGCTATCTCATTATTCTTTCTTTATCTTTAATCTTTTAACCTTTTCTAAATGTAAGAACTTGAGAAATGTTTGCTTATGAACAGTATAGGAACCATGGCTAACCCAACAACTCTATGCTTATAACCGAAGTCTCCTCCTCCACTCATTTTCTATCTTCTTCTCCTCCATTCATTTCTGATTCTCCTGCTTCTTTTATTCACTCCTCCTACTTTCCTCTCCAGTACTCAACCAACCTCATGTTTTCTTTAGCCAAATCACTCATCACTCATTGATAATCCTAACTGTGGTATGCTATGATCAGTGCCAATTAACTGTACTAATTCATTCGTGTTTGTTATTTGGTTTATTTGATTGTAACTTTCATCTGCTCATGTTTCCTTCATCCAAAATGTGGCATTTTTCAGCTTATGTTAATTTATTCGTCTTCTATATCAACGCTCACTGCAACCTACACCGATCTCTCAAGGTATTCCTCCATCATTTACGACTCGTCTAGGTAAATTAATCATTTTGTTGTTTCACTTGTTTATTGTTGATGTTAGTATTTGAACCCAAATGGATGGAATCGAGTAATAATAAGATGATATATAATAATAATAGGAAAAATGAGATGGCGACACCGGGTGTTACTCAAAGTGAGCGACACCCGGGGTATTATTGTAATTCACATATGTATTTTGTTTTCCTTTCATCAAAATTCAAATTTCAAATTAACTAGTGCTAAAGGGTAGTTTAGGAACTTATCATTAATTAATTAATTCAACAATAACAATAAAAAAAATGAAAGATTTTCAGCATTTTTTTGCGTGTGATACGGTTGAAATTGTTGAACAATACTTCATGTTCACACTAGTAATCTTGCGTTCCCTTATTTGGTTTGATAATTATTCAACTTGTAAAGATTATTTCATCTATGAATCCATTGAAGTACTTGTAGAATCACACAACCAAAGCTCTTCTTACTCCAACAAAAAATGCACTTTGTCAAGAAGTGAACCCTTTTTAATGACAGAATAAGCAAATAATTAGACCCATGGTAAAGATTTGATATGAGGAATGAAGATGAAGATGAAGATGAAGATGTAGTGTTTGTTATGATATGTATTCTGGTATAATATTAGATATAGTTTAGTTATAATTAATATCTTTTATATTTTAATTTTATTATTATAATATATTGTGAATTACGGTTTTATCCTTACGATTTTGGCGCAAAAACGAAAATTACTTTTTACTTTTTTATTTATTTCTATTATTTTATTAGGGTGTTACCGAAACTCGGTAACACCCGGTGTCGCCCTAGCACTTCCCATAATAATAACTAAAAGGTGGATTGCAGAAATCTGAAGAGTGTGCTTGATGCATGCCCAAGTCATTGGGTAATATGCTTACTACTTCAATCTAATGGCAACGTAACAACAATTACGGACTTAATTATTTTTGCTTTTGAAAGTAACAAGATATAATTATTGTTTGATTCTCCATAGCCTTAATCGTGCGCATCATTTACGGACTTTGTCTCAACGGTTGTTTATTATATGCTTTTGTTTCTTAAATGGGTCTTCTGGTTGTTTGATTGTTATTGTTTAAATTGTTTGTTACTGTATACTGAAAGTTTTGGTCTTTTTCTTTGTTTGCTTTTTGGTTGTGTTATTACAATACAAAAAAACTGTTGTACATGTATTGGTGGGAAAATGATGTATTCTTTTGTTCGTACAATATTGTATTTCAACACTAATTTTAACTTTCGTGTTTGTAAAACTAACGTTTTTTATTTTCTAATTTTTTAGAACATTATTGGTTGTCTTTTGACATTATTGGTTTTGTTCTGGTTAGGAAAGGCGGAGGGAGGAGGGAAGGGGAGATATGAAGAGAAAGGGAGGCGTGAAGGATACGGAATAAAGGCAGGAAGGGGTACTCTCTACTTGGTTTTGTTTAGATCGGGGTTAGGGGAGCGGGAGGGATCGACCAATAGTTTATGCTTGGACTTCCTCATATTGAGAAAGAGTGAGGGAGTCGAAGATGGTCAGAGGGGCGGAGGTTCCAAGGGAGAAAGAGCGTATGAGCTTGGTGTTGTCCGGAGAGATGGGGAGGGAATAGGAAATGGGAGGGGGTTGGGAGGAAAGAAGAGAGAGCGTCATTATTTTACTTGCATGGTGTACGTGGGTTTTCGTTACGCGTACTGTTCGTTGTGTATGTTAGTAATGAGTTTATTTTGTTACTCTTACGTAATTGAGTTTTATGTACCAATGCAGGTTTAAAATGGTACCAATTGAGAGAAGGATACAAGCCGTCTATAATGTGTTGTAAGTCTTTGAAATTCCCCTTTTATATTTATTTGTTTCAAAGTCGTACCCTAGATGTCTACCAAATATAGCAGCGAATAGAGGTAGAGGTTCTGATGCCATCTATTTAAGAGGATTGTTATGAATGATTGGATTTAGGAAGGGCTGAAATTATGAAGAATTTGTAATTAGAAATGTTTTTGTTGTCTTGTTATGATTTAATTTCAAGAATCACTCATATAAATTATAAAACAGTTCTAAAATCAAAAATCATAACTACTAAAACCTACAAAAGAATCCAAAACGGTTATATTTGCTAGAAAATACTCGATCTAAATTCTTTAAATAACGTAACAACAAAAGGCCAGACAACAAACTAACATGTACCACTATCATCATCACCATATGTCCCCTGCATATTGCACTTCTTTCTCATCCGCGGGACACCTGGATCATCACAATAGCCTACAGCGCCGTGATAAGCATTCATTTAGTCACATTTTTACCTCATTTTCGTCCCCATTTTGGTCCGTTTACACGGATTTACGTGTCTTTAATTGCATTTTATTTCCCGATTTCCCGCGCTATGAATATTGATCTCAATTTGCAGGAATTAAGGCGGAAATGAGGAAATCGGTGCATAAAGACACTGCATGAGTCGGGATTTGAAGATGAGACGAAAAATGAAGAAGTATGTTATCAGGTGGCCCAGGCCGGTCCCCAGACCGGCGGCCGGCCCACCGGCCCAGACCACCACACTGCAAGTGAAAGAAATGAAAAAGTGAAGAAAAGGCCCAGGTAGCGCCGGCCGGGCCACCGGCGGCCGGTCGACTACCCGGCCCACACCTACATCAGAATGTATGTGAGAGTGATTTGGTGCTCCAGGCCGGTGGGGGACCGGCGGCCGGTCGACCGGCCCAGACCTCCATTTTCCCATACTTAGAAGATTTTGAAGCAGTTTGAAGGCGAGTTTCTGAAGACACTGTTGTGTCCCAGGCCGGTCAGAGGCCCGGCGGCCGGTCGACCGGCCGGGAACACAAGACTGAAAAATTCGCATTTTCTTCTAATTTCTTCCTTAATTTCGAGAGACCTATATATACCCCCCCTTATTATTTTGTAAGCAGTTTTTTGAGTAGTCTTTAACATTATTCTTAGCACGAAACCCTAGAAACTTGTAACCCAAATTAATCATTAAATACTCTCCTAATATTTCCCTAATCCAGTTTTAGTTTCTCATTTTCAAGTTGTTGATTTTAGCATTTCATTTTCATTTCTTGGAATTTGTATTGAAGACTTGGGTGAAGACATTCCCTCATACTCATCAATATAAGGTTGTTTGGTATAAAATCTCTCATCTTTTTATTGTTTATGCAATTAATTTCCATCTATAGTTTATAGTTCATCTTTTGATTATTATCTTTATTCTTCTCATAGTATTATGGTGATTGATCTCCCCCTTCCCTTTAGTGCTTTGATTTCCTTTACCATGTGTGAGTAGATTATCCTCTAGGGTTTAGGGGAGCCTAAGGGTGGATCATGTGGGGTATTAGGTTGGTTAATTAGCAAGTTTGTGGTAAATGATTTGGGTATTGCCCATATGAACACCAAGTGTTTGATGAAATGTGTGAACGGAAGTTACCATTTTATCAAGCATGGTTTGATCTTCTCTTAAGCGACGGTGGTAGAGACGATTAGACTAAGTGTTTATATGGGTGATTTGAGACAAATGCGATAGCTTGTTGATGATTATCGAATGTTGAGACATTAGCAATCGATTTTACTCAAATTATTTACCCCCTTTGCTAGTTACCCGACTAACCCATAAATCCCCCTAAGGTGAACCCTTCACCCTAGTCTTTCCCTTAATTGTTTTCATCTTTATTACTTAGCGATTACTTGTTTTTCCTAGTTTTTAGTTAACTTTCCCATCCGTCATATTTTAGGCTAGAATAGGATTCAATCGAACTAGTAGTTGACCTCCCCCATCCTCGTGGATTTCGACCCCTTTATACTACTTTTATTGGGTTATTTTTGATGCTTGTTTTGACGACAAACCGATCATCACGCCGCGGCCATCAGTGACTCCCACCTTCGTCTCTGTTGTCGTCTAAGGGTGGTGGTGTAGGTCACTGGTGGAGTGGTGGCGGGTGGTGTTTATTTGAAAGGGAAGGATGTAGGCTACCCATTTCTTTAAAAAAAAACTGTAGTATCAATGTCTATTAATAAGCTTACAGTAAGCAGTCTTGTATATGATTCACTCCATGTGGTCTGGTTTTTATTTATCGGGTATGGTAGTTCACCTATGTGTAGTTGATTGCATGTACTTTATCCTGCTTAAGGTTATACTCTTATTGCACACTCTGACATTATTTTGCGAAAGATGTCAACATTATTAAAGGAACTAGATTACCCATAGTAGATTTCATTAAAGTATGCACCATCATATGGGAGAAGTGGTTCAATTAATTTTGACCTTTTGAGGCGAGGAGTTGTTTTTCTTGCCTTTATTTTTTGTCTGGCTTCTATCTGAATGTTAATAACTGAGAATTTTTCTTATACCTTGTTGATTAGTCTGTTCCAACGGTCATACGCAAGAACTTATAGTAAAACTGTGTAGCTATTAATTATGAATTTGTCACTGACATTGGTTAAAAGATCACTACTAATGATAATTTTAGAGAGGGACACTAACTCACTAATGGTTGACTTTTAATTTGTAGGTTAATCGGTTTTATAGTAAGTTAGTAAGACGGGTTTACACAAATATTTGTATGTTATATTTGGTGCGTTTCTTGCTGGTTGTATGTGCTTATGACACCTATGAAGTGCTTCACTGTTGTCCCGTTGTAATACTGACTAATAGGCAGTTTCCATGGCATTCAGATTGTAATTCAGTTACTCAAAATATTTCAGATTCATACGGTAGTCACTACTTCTTTCAAATGTTGCCACAAATAGGGAAGGGCCATTAGGATTCTGCTTATGATTCAGGTAAATCATATGACTTCATACTGTCGTTCTTTATTGTTTTAAGCGTTTTGGTTTAGCTATGAAAACTACAAGCATACTGGTTGATACCTCCCCATCTCTTATTGTTCCTACTTAACTTTGGTGACCATGTCAACTTTGCCGATTAACTTCTCTAATTCAAGTATACAATGTAACATTTGTAACATTTAGTTTATCAAAATAATAATAATTTATTGCACAGATTCTTTTTTTTTTGCAAGAAAGTTATACTCATATGTATTCATCCATATAGGGAAAAAACATTGAGAAAGTTCTTACAAAAGCAGCAACCCACAATGTCCAAACAAAAAATTACAAGACTCTAGCCTAAGGATTGCTAACTAGCCAAACATTTAAAGGTGGGAGATTACTATCCAAAAGACGCATTTTAACAACCCATTTTATCTGTTTAACAACAAGAACTGGAGAACAACTAGCACCTCTGAAAATGCGATTATTTCTCTCTTCCCAAATGCAGTAGACCATACTTGCAACACAGCAACAAGTCAAGGTACGCTTCCAATGATATCTTCCTTCTTGTGTAGAGACTTTATAGAGCAAGTTCTTTAGGTCCATATCAAACCAATAATCATTAGAACCCAGCCAGCTAAACAGAGAACTAAGAATTAGTCTGGAAAAAGGACAACGAAAGAAAAGATGCCTATGGGTCTCTGAAGCAGCCTTACAAAGACAACACCTGTTAACAAGTAAGTACCCTCGAGTGCATATCTTATCAATAGTAGGCAAGAGCTTCTGAGCAGCCTGAATAGTACGAATCTTATGCTTAGGCAGAAGATAAGAGCATTGCAAAGCTTTAGTCCAACCAAGACGACTCCTTCTTTGCCTAAAAATTTCATAAGCAAGACTTACCTGAAACTTACCTTTCCTAACCCAAGAAGCTAGCATACTTTCAGCCATGGTAGGTGAACCAGCTATGAGTAGCAAGCTATCCCTGACCTTAAGAATATCCCTCCAGCTCTCAGCATGATGAGGCTTGCACTGGGTAGACCAAATAGAAGATCCAGTTATATTGTATTTCAAAGTCCATGCATCCCAAATGCCCACTCTTTCCTGAAGAAGAAACCAGATCCATTTACTCAGCAAAGCTTTGTTCCAACTAAGCAATTCCTTGATATTAAACCCTCCTTCAACCCAAGGAGAACAAATGGATCCCCAGCTTTTAAATACCATCCTTCTTTGCCCTTCAGGAATGCTCCAAAAATAGTTTTTGCAGAACTTGTTAATCATGTTGATAACCAGTTTAGGGAGAAGTAAAGCAGAACACCAGTAAGCCTCTAATCCAAACAGAACAGAGGAAATAAGCTGAAGTTTACCTGCATAAGAGAGCAGGTTACCAGACCAGTGATGCACTGCCTTCTGGATTTTATCAAACATAGCTTTATACATATCAGAGGAAAGTCTACTGGAATTCAAAGTAATACCCAGATAACGAAAAGGGAAGACCTCCTCAGAATACCCAGTTAGATTATTAATTTGATTCTTCACAGCATCACCAACACCCCCATAATAAATGCTTGTCTTAGAGGTATTAGCATGCAAACCAGAGAGTGCTGCAAACTCCTTAAGACAATTAGCAACAGCAACAATAGAAGGAACATCACCTCTCATAAAAATCATAAGATCATCTGCAAAAACCAAATGATTAAGCTTAAGTTTAGCACACTTAGGATGAAAAGAGACTTGGTGAAGTAGGTGAAGCTTTCTAAGATGTCTAGAGAGCACCTCCATGCTCAACACAAAAAGATAAGGAGAAATAGGATCTCCTTGTCTAACACCAGCTCTTCCAGGGAAGAAACCAGTCAGAGCCCCATTTACCTTAAGGGTGAACCAGGGAGAAGCCACACAACCCATGACCCAGGTAACAAAAAGGGCAGGAAACCCCATACCATGTAAAAGATGTTTGATAAAATCCCATTGCAAAGAATCAAAAGCCTTCCTAATGTCTACTTTCACAAGACACCTAGGAGAGACTCCAATTTGAGAATAGCCTTTAATGAGGTTTTGGGACATCATGATGTTCTCAAAAATATTCCTTCCCTTAATGAAAGCAGCCTGTTCATTTCCCACAAGAGCAGGAAGAACAATCTTCAATCTATTAGCTAAGATTTTGCTAATAGTCTTGTAAACCACAGAACAACAAGCAATGGGCCTAAAATCTAAAACAGATTTAGGCACATCTTTCTTAGGAATCAAAGCAAGGAGGGTGACATTAACCTTCCTCATCAGCCTACCCTTCCTGAAATACTCTTCAATAGCCAAACAGAAGCTATCATTAATAATATTCCAAGAGTTCTTAAAGAAAGCAGAAGAAAAACCATCTTGCCCAGGACATTTATTAGAGCCTATACTGAATAAGGCACTTTTGATTTCCCCTCTAGTAATAGGAGCAATAAGCTGATTACAATCTTCCTCAGAAACCTTAGATCCATCAGAGAAGTTAGACTCAGTGAGAGCAAGCACAGTGGTTTCCCTACCAAGCAGATCAGAGTAATAGTCAACAAAAGCAGAAGCAACCTCATTACTCCCAATTCTAGTTCTGCCATCTTTGTCCACAATAGTACCAATGGTACTATAATGCCTTATGACAGCAATTTTTGAATAGAAGTACTTAGAGGAGCAATCCCCTTTCTTGATATTAGTGATTATAGCCCTTTGGAAAAGCATATCAAGCTCAGCCCTGGTGAGGTCATTGTACTGAAGGAGCAGAGCCCTTTCTTTTGCAATAAGATCAGAGGAAAAAAGATCAAGCTGAAGAGCCATCTGACAAGTATCCAGCTGCTTTTTGACAGAAATAATACGATCCCCAATACCAGAAAAACTTCTTTTATGCAAAGATTGGAGAGCAACCTTGACATTTTTAAGTCTAGAGAACAACTGAAACATATGAGTACCATAACATGGTAATTTCCAAGCCTCCTCAACAGACCTTTTATAATCAGGGTGATCCATCCAAGCATTAAGGAAACTAAAAGATTTTTGAATCTTGCAAACAACAGCAACATTAACCAACAGAGGGGAGTGATCAGATATACCAGGGGGAAGGCAAGTAGCATAGGTAGCAGGGAAAGAAGTCACCCAAAGAGGATTGATCAGAACCCTATCTAACCTAGTCCAGGTACGAGTAGCAATGTCCTGCTTATTATTGCACAGATTCTTATTAACTCTTATTAACTGTCTAACCATTGTGGTGATCAACCTAGACCTAGACCATTGTGGTGATCAACCGTCTTATTAACTAATCCTAGACCTTTGTGGTGATCAACCGTCTTATTAACTGTCTAACCCTGATAAGATTATGTTGCTCTTCGATTGCATAGGTTTTTGACATTGTCATCGCCAGTAATTCTTTCTAATATAAAAGTTGATTGTTTGGACCATGTGGAATGCAATTACATAGAGTTTTGATAGTTATTCAATGAGATTGAAGGATATGAAGTTACATGATTGGATACTTGATCTTACAAGAAAAGCACATTTTTAATATGGATATGTGTCCTTGCCTAACGTTTGTATTGTTACCATATTTGAGTATGCTTCATTTTGTCTTTCGATAGTCTATTAATTGCTATAACCAGAAAAATCCATTCTTCTTGTGCAATCTTTGTTTTTGGGGTATTTGAAAGTGAGGTTTTCTTAGTTACACCCTTCTCATGATGCTATAACCATTACTAGGTCAGAACTTGCACACACAACCTGTTAGTGTAACGCCAACACTTGATAGCTATATGTCATGACTCATGACCAATAGTCCGTGGAAATTGAGAACCTACTGGATTTAGGCAATTCAAATTCCAAACATGTCGAGTTCGGTTAGTTTTTATTTAGGTTGGGAGAGATGGGGAGTGTTGAGAGAGCGAAATGAAGGGAGAGAGGAAAATTTTGTTATTGTTTTTGTTAATAATGAGGGTGAGGGAGAGGTAGAGGGGGAGAGAGATGGAGAGGGACTCTCTGTTTTGGTGGTGGTTTTGTTTAGATTAGGAGAGAGGGAAGGGGAGAGCGTTTGAGAGGGCGAAAAGGGAGGTAGAAGGCAGAAGGGTGGGATGGATCGGGACATGTCAGGCTAGGGTGAATTAGGTAGTGTCGTGGTGGCCTTGTGGGTGGTGGATAAGGTTATGTTTGGTGTTGAATGGCTTGGAATAATTAAGCTGATGTAGTGTCATGAAATAACCCTACATTGCTGGAATTCTATTCGGTCATGAAATAGTTCAGCTCTGCATTGTGATTGTTTTCGAGATTGTTTTTTCATTGCTCGTAATTTATTTGATGGTTTCTGTTTTTCGGGGGTCTACGTTTGTTGTATCAGAGTTTATTATGTTTATTAGTTTTCTTTAATCATATTTGTAGGTTTTATTTCTCAGGAAATTACTTATATGACGATGTTAGCCTCTTCGCTGCTTCCTTTGACAGTAAGCTCGTTTGTTCTTTCAATTTGATTTTATTTTTGGTGGCTCCAATTTTAGGCAACAACTTGAAACACTATTGATGTATGCCCGCTTAACAAAGTACTTGAAATTGTTTCTTGGTTTTGGAGGCATCACTGCGACCGTTCCTGCTGCCAGTGGTAGGATCGCTGGCAACAGGGATAGCAAGGTGGGGAGTTCTGAGTGGGTGGCAAGATGGTGGTAGTGGTGCTATGGTGGGTGTTGGTGGTGGTTAAATTAGCGAGGTGTGGAATATGATACCATTGAGGAATGGGTTGATGGGCGCAGAGTTTAAAGGTACGAAAAGGAAAAGAGGGAAAGGGAATGGAAAAATGAAATAGAAGGGGAGTACAATAAAATGAATAAGTTCATCTGCATCTATGTAACTTAAACATTTTCTATGTGTTGATATTCCCAAGTCCTGATATTTTAAACTTCCTATGAAGTAAAAATGATGGGGAATAGGAGAAACAATAAATTGAGTAAAATCTTCTATGTATAATTAATAATGGGGAATAGGGGAAACAACAAATATCGTCAGTTCTTCTAAGTATAGTTAAAGCATCTTATGTGTATTGTGTAGGCTTAGACAAAAGGGTTGCAAACGTCTTGGTTGTTGTTGAGTTGTACCAAAGCTGCAGATCTCAAATGGTAAACTTCTCAAAATGGTTGAAACTTATGCTGACTGGATTTCTACCCAAACAGGGATTGGTAACCGACGAATGCTTTCAGGTAATACACAGTTAATCTATTATATCCATGACGACAAAAATGACTCACTAAGTGATCTTCCCTTCTTTATAGCGAAGTAATCATTCAGTGAAATTTTAAACGCAATAATTTAGCTTAGCCTAAATTTTGTTGTTGCTATTAATAAATGAGCTGAGTCTCATTAGGAACTAGGCCATTCACTGCAGAGCTTGCTATTATTAGGCCTAGCCTGAGTTAGAATGTTCATATATTTTATCCAGCTATGTTGATGGTTGGTTTTTAACTTTTATTTCAGAATCTAAGCTACTGTCAAATGTGTCTTAATGCTCATGGATGTTGAAGGCCTGACCATCTATCATGTTACATTGTTACCATGTTGAAAGCCACTAACAAGTATGAGTTTATGTTACCTATATGAGTCATTGCTCTACGTCACTACATGCAGACACTACAATGCAGGAATATGAAACGGCCAGGTTCAGACAAGACCTTTTATGATCTGAGATATATAAATAAGATTAAAGTGACAGATTTATTAGCTAAGAACTATCCGGATATGATAATGATGGCCGTGATAAAGTCATTAGCTACTACTATTGAATTTATGGAGTGGAAAATTACAGTTAAGGATATATTTCAACCAGCTTAGGTTTATAAATTGATTCTCCATTAGCTTGTACTCAAACCCTTTCGCAGTACTGCTTTATACTCATTATTCATTAATTTAAAAACTGATATGGCATTTGAGTGAGTAGAAACTGATGTCAAGATGTATCGTGAGAAGGACATAATTGTTGGAGGTTTAAATTTAGTGGCATCAAGTGTTGCATCGGAGAAGAGAAAAAAAAAACAAGTTTTGTTGGCATTAAGGTGTAATCATTACTTAGTAGTTCAACTTTATAGTACAGGAGACTTTCGTTTTGTTCATGCCAATGTTTGAGCTTTTGTATAGAAAAGTGTATGGTTATGCGATAGTACGCATATGAACTTAGGCGGGGCATGGGGACGAGGGAGGGGAATGAGAATGAGGTTTTAGACTAGATGTCGAAGGGGTAGCGCAACCAAGCAGAAGGATGAAGAGGAAGGGAGAAGGATGGGCAGGAGATAAGAGGTAAAGAGGATGAGCGAGAGGCAAAGGGGAAGGACGAGGAGGCAAGATTGAGGGGAATAGAGAAGAAGGGGGAGGGGCAAGGAAGGGGAACGTGGAGGCTAAGGATGGATACATAAGAGATGTGAAAAGAGAGAGAGGGTAAGTACAGGACGAAGACAAGGATGGCGATGACGAGGATGAGGAGGGGTAGGTGGGAGGAGGAGGAGGATGGGTATGTACTATGTAAGCGGGGAGGAACAAGGCGGGTGAGAGTAGGCGAGAAAAGGCGATGCGGAGGAGGATATGAGTAATAAGGGCGGAGAAGGGGAGTAAGAGGTTTTAGACGAGTTGTTGGCCGATGAAAGTGGAAAGATATTTTAGCTATTATACACTCAATAGGAGGGCGGGGGAGAAGGGGTTTTAGATGAGTTGTTGGTAGATGAAAGCGGAAGGATATTTTAACTATTACACACGTAATCTGAACACTGACCCTCATATTCATTATGAATCCTGTAAAGATTACACGTTTTATTGGTCAGTAATAGGTTAATACCAGTTGGTAGAAGGAACTGTGGGAAAATGCTACAAACAATTGTTTCGCGATTGTTTCCGAGCTTGTTGTCCCTTTTTGCTATATCGTTGCACACGTTAAACTATGGAAATGTGTGGTCTTCTAAGCACTCTCAGTGTCATTCTAACGTTCAAATACCTTTGAATGAGTATTATCATGTTTTAGTTCAAATAACTTTCCTCTACTTTCATGGAGGCTTTGAATGAGTATTATCATGTTTTAGAGAGCTCACCCGAATATTGTTATTTGAAAGTAAATGTCTTAAGCGCTTACTTTTTTTTCCGGATACAAATGCTTATTTATTTAAGATTGGCATATTATTGCCTTATTGGTATAGAAGGGGATGAGCCAAAGGGCCAGGGGAGGTTGTAGGAGAGGGGGGGGGGGGGGGGGGGGGGGGGGGGGGGGGGGGGGGGGGGGGGGGGGGGGGGGGGGGGGGGGGGGGGGGGGGGGGGGGGGGGGGTTGATAAGGAGGATGGGGATAAGGTTTATTTATTGGGAGCTTTGGTTTGGAACTTGTTCATAATTTCACGATATTCGGTTAGCAAGGTTGCCCAAAAACTTCTATTTGTGATTGTGTATGATTATTACGATCAATGGTACATCCAATTTATGGAGCGGGTGATGTGAATTTCATGTTTTAGTTGAACCCTTAAGGAGCCAATTGAGAAGATCAGTGATTTCGGGTTAGTGATAAAAATTATGCTTCTAGCAATGTTTTGCTCTTAGTTCATCAAAGCTAAAGAACTCGTCTTCTTCATGGACAAAGAATGTTTCGAAAGGGTTTTAATCAAAGCGAAACAAAAGTTTATTTTGTCGTTTTAATTATACATATAATGCTTTACATCTCAGCTCAGATGGGGGTAGGTACCAGAATTCGTTGATGAGAAAATGAGCATATATTATCTAGGTTGAATAATGCACTTACGTTCTGGTTGTTTTAGTTGTTTGCTATTTTAGAACTACATGCAGCAAAAATCAAAGCCCAAATAAATACACAAAAGTCCGTGCAATAAGGAGATTAGCGACGATGTTAGAATTTGCCATTTTATGTATGACATATTATCATTATGCATGGCTTGTTAGGATCTGCAGCTTGCCTGCTAGAGAGATTTACTTTTGTTAAATTGTGAACCGGGTGAGTTTATTTTTGGTAAAATTCATGGTTTCTATACAGGCATCTCGCGGTCCAGTTTGTTCACTAACTTCGGTGGTCGAGGACCACCTCCTGAATTATGTAGACGCTCCACTCTAGGGTTGATTGTCCCTGGGCTCGAGAATACAAAACGAGTAACTGGAGAGTTGAAGAAAAGATCGTATAGCTGAAATAAATAGGGTCAAGGGATCTGGCAGAAAAGCATGTTGGTAGGAGAGCGAGGTTGGCAAAGCAGCATGTTGGTAGGAGAGCGAGATTGGCAAAGCATGTTATGACATTCTTTATTGATGGTTAAGTGTATTTCATTCTAATTTAAATTTATACCTTGTAGTTGTCGGTATCCTTTTTGGTGATAGTTAGAGTTCATGTTGCGTATTTGT
>JAIUZE010047262.1:0-35718 GCA_022085475.1 Heliosperma pusillum | reverse complement strand
TGGCAGAAAAGCATGTTGGTAGGAGAGCGAGGTTGGCAAAGCAGCATGTTGGTAGGAGAGCGAGATTGGCAAAGCATGTTATGACATTCTTTATTGATGGTTAAGTGTATTTCATTCTAATTTAAATTTATACCTTGTAGTTGTCGGTATCCTTTTTGGTGATAGTTAGAGTTCATGTTGCGTATTTGTAATTTTTCTTTTAAATGGCTAGCTATGCAGTGTTTTTAAAAAATTTCACAGATCCTTCATGTGTTGCGTGATTGTCATTCAACACTATTATGCTTCACAAGTTTATCATCTTTTTAGATTTCCGGTTTTTTGAGTGTCCTCTTCGTAGAACTTTCTCTTGAGAAGTAATAATAAAGTCCTGAGAGTCGGATTCGTACTGTGTAAGACTACCTTTACTGTTGCCAAAAAAAAGAAAAAAAAGTTTTGAACTTGTAACTGCGATTGCGATGTCTGGCCTTGTCGTTTGAATAGTTCATATTCAAGATTCGCACAAAATTACTATACGAAATAAACGTATAAATGTGTCAAACAAATATACAAACTCTGGCCTTTTAGGTGGTCGCCACAGTTTGTGCCGTGCTTTTGTAACTTTACCTTTAAATGTAAGCACAATATTCCTTTTTTATTCATGTTTCACAAATCTTGAATTTGTAGCGTTTTTTAACTCTTTTCTATGATGTCACAGAATGTGACACAAAGTGGGACATAAAATCTTTACTGCTATGATGTCGAGCAACACGTTTATGTTTAACAAAATCTTGCATGTGTAACTTTGATGGGGGGAAAGGCAATGGACAATTTCATATTCAAAATTCGCGCAAGTTAAAATGCGTCAAATGAATGGATGACAGAAAACGAAGCAAAACGTGGAAAATTTTTACGGAGTATGTTGTTTTCAATGTTTACCCTTAAATTGTGATAAAACAGTTTTACAAAATTGGGGGGCCGGGCGCGATAGCGCGCGGTCCAACAACTAGTTCATTTATAAAGGTTAGGGATTAGGGATATATATCATACATATTTTCAGATAGTAATACAACGTTGCACTTGTGTCAATTTAATCTCTTATCTTTGTTCGTTGGTGATAATAAGCCATCTTAAGTTACAACGGTGGAATGAAGGCCTTTAACTTAACTAAAAGTGAAATTAAACCCTATTTTTTATTTTTTTACTAAAATCTCAACAAAAACTCATTCTTTATTTTAAAATATTATCTTACACCTAGTTGTATTACAACCGCCTTAAAGTTGTTGAGGTTTTACAAAAAGTTATTGAATTATTTTACAAGTTATTGAGTTACGAATATTTTACAAAGTTATAGAGCTTAAGAATTAATCTCAAGTCAATCGGAGATGGTTCCGTTCCTTTGGGGTGGGACTATGATGGATGTGTTGGTTGTAGTAGTCTCGCTTCTTCCTCAAAATTTGGAGACTCTGTAATCGCTCATAAAAGGTTTTCTTTAATTAATATAGATAGATAGATATTGATATTGATTGATTGATTAGTTTATCATTCTAAAAAAAACACAAGTTTCAATATTTGTCGGTTTAGAATGATAACTTCTCTACAGAGGAGGGAAAGAAATTACCAAGTTAATCTCAATTCACTTACACTCTTAAAACTGGGTATTGCTCTTTCATGGACATGATTTACTCAATCATGGGCATAAAAGACCATTTTACCCTTCTCATTTTTTATGCCCCTTACCCCCGACCCCTGCCTTTCCTGACATCACCAGACTACCCATACGGCCATACCAACCACTCCAACGGCCGTCTCATCAACACACGAACCCGCTCCTCCCAAAACACATATTCGTTGGACACTCACCACCCCAACACCCGTCTCGTCAATCAAATCTCCTAAGACCCAGATCCGTTGGACTACCACGCTCACCTCGACAGCGGCCAACGTTCGTAACACTACCGAAACTCCTTGCCACCACCCATATCATTTGACAAATGCATATGAAGGAGTCAACAATTATGGAAGTAATAGCCATCAATGAATTGAAGGCCACAATTGGAGAGATTTTGCAAGAAACGACATGAATAATGCAAGAATCCAGATTAGTTTATCAAACTAATTTTTCCAATCATAAACATACTGTTAGTTCATTTTTGATTTGGGTAAATCAAATCTTACATTATCAAACCCTAATTTCATTAATCTAAATTAATATAATCTCCCTAATTTAGTATATAAAGTTATAAATTAGAATTGTTATTTGATTAATCTGATTAATTTGACAAATTTGTTTGATGAAGAGAATAGGGAGAGTTTGTTTATGTTATTTTTTTGGGAGAAGGGTAAGTAATGGAAACTAATGGCAAAAAATACACGAAAGAGTAAATTACGTCAATGAAAGAGCAATTACGTTAAAAATCACCGATAATCGATTAAAATTCAATAGTCTGGGAAAAACCTCTTATTTAGAAATTATTAAGTTTTCCAACTGAACACCCTTATCTACACTAAAGTCCACGAGTTCAACAACCATGAACCCCATTACTAAAATCTTAAAAATCCTTGACAAACCCGACAAACCCGACCCGTCCGATTCAATCTGGAACTGGAATCAAGACAGCAAGAAACCCAAATCCAAATCCATCCAAAAATGGAGACTTGACGAAAAACGTTTCTCCCCAAATGAGCTCTTCAGTAAAAACCCCACTAAAAACGCTGCCGAAACGCCTGTAATGTTAGGACCCGGATCCGGAGCTGGGGTCGGGTGCGGAGTCGGGTTCGGATTTGGGCTTGTAGGTGGAGCCGGGGTTTCGGGTTGGGGTTGGAATCATCTTCGGATTGCGTTCGGGTTTGGGTTCGGGTGTGGTGTTGGTGTTGGGTTTGGGTATGGGAATGGGTTCGGATATGGGTCGGGTTGGGATACGATTAAGTCGGATGTATTCGGGTTTAAGAAGAAAAAGGATCCTCGTAATCGGGTTGTAACGTATATGTAGTCTTGTAATATCACTCCATTTTTAGTTTTGCTATTTGAATGAACTGTTTTAATGTTCCATTTTTTTTTTTCATATTTTGTGTTGAATTGTAATCTTATAGCAGCAATGAGCCAATGATTGGTTACTTTAGAAGTCTCGGAATGATTTGGGATCGATTGATATGAAAAATTGTTAAAAGTCGATAATGACTAGTTTGGTAAATGATTAAGAGTACCTGCTGAAAACAATGTAGAACACTAATTTGCGGAAATTTGATGATTTACTTCTGATTTACATTCATACAAACAATAAGAAAGAAAGCAGAACTTTGGCAATATAATTCGTCATGAGATCACGAGTTTAGAAAGCCTGGTGTTGCAATGATGTGCGTAATGTAAGGAAAATTAGAGATTGACGAATAAACAGTGATGATGAATAGACTTTGGCATAATGCCCTAACCAGGACTGTAACTTTGTAAAGTTGTAAGCACTTCGTCTGAAATGGATTTTTACATTAGACGATTTTATATTATTATCGCTGGTTGGTACTGTCTCTGTTGCAGCTTGAGTGTCGCTGCAATCTAGTGATCTCCAGATCACTTGGGGGCACAAAAGTTAGGGTAGTTTGTCCGTAGGATACTTTCCGGTGTTGCATGCTGATAAAGCTCATTATGAGTTGAATACTCTCTTCTTGCAAAATACTGTAGTTGTTCACTATGGTTTTGATGAATGGTACAGTGACAGTAGCATTCCGAGCCCAAACTTCAGTCAGCAGGCAATTGTATACCAAGTTGCAGCAGGATCTCCTGAGATAAAACCGTTTTGCAATAACCTAGTCGAAAATGAAAGCCTGGCGCCTGCAACACTACCCACCGATGGCACCCTGTTACCATTTCTCACTTTGAGAACACAGACTGCACCAGTGAATATGAAGATCCGCACATATATACAGAGCTCACCCTTCAGTACCGAAATTACCTTCTGAGCTCCAAACAACTGATGTTGGAAGATGCTGTCAGGGAGTTTTATGCAGTCAGTTCGACAATATTGATCTTATTAAGATTATTTATTATTTCTATGATTGTATTTTCTGATAATGTTGAGTATAGCAGTGTTTCATCTTGTTAACGCTGAGCAGTATAGTTAATGTTTCACTTGTTCATCGTGCTGTTCGCTACAAATCTTCCTAGTATTTGTAGTCAGCCTTTGCGTTGCATTCCCTGTGCTCCTGGAAACTTAGGTACTACAGCATTCCACCCCTGGAAACATTCTTACAAGAGTCCAAGTACCTACTCATGTACAAGTGTCGAATACCAAACACGAGTAGAGTCGAATTAACATATGTAATGGCATGTTTCATCAGTACAAAGTTAAAGAACCTAAACTGTAAATAAACGCCAGAAGCTGTCAGAGCTAATAAAATCTTTGAATTTTTATATAAAAAAAGAATCATACTTGACAGAGGATATAATAATATGAGAATGTTACTGTATCCTCTATCAACACTCAATAACTATCCTTCCGAAAACTTTACAAGCATTACATGAAATCCTTCTACCCTAATTTAAACCATGTCACAGACTTTCTTCCAGGGAGTCTTTCTTCTCATACTCGTTCTCGTTCTCAGTCTCAGTCTCAGTCTGTTTGTTACCAAAATAGTTTGCAATTTTACGGATGACCTTTCGCTTCCTTTTCAGGGACATAGAAGTGGAAATTATCGGACGTCTAGCAGCCGGAGATCCAACAGATTTCCTGAACTTCGCCTGTCTATTGCTGTTTTCCGTCACTGACTTCCTTCCTGGAACAATCTTTTTCTCATGATCTTTATCTACCGATACCTTGATGTTACTTAACTCCTGCTCCTCTTTCAGCTTCAAATCCTTAGCCTCTCTCTTTACCACTGCAGTTCTAATTTCCATCTCCTTTGCATTTGCTCGTAATGCATTTGCCCATGCGTTAGCTGCTGCTACTTTTTTGTTTGCGATTTCTTCTGCTCCCATGGCACAACCGGTAAGGTAATCGTACTCAAACTTAGATATGTTGATGTTCTCTGTATTTCTCGAAGCTCTATCTACAACCACACTTTCCACAAGACTTTTCAATTGCTTAAGAGCTTTCGCTTCTGCCATTCTAACTTCTTCCATCTCTTGCATTGCAGCCTGTAGCTTTTCCTCTGTCAAATCAGTCGTTGACTCCGTCTTCTGAATATCAACTCTAGTATTTTCTATTTCCTGTATAATTCCCTTCTTTTCTTCCACTGTCGCCTTCTTAACCTTCTCCAGTTCCTGTAGAGAAACTACAAAACTCGGTAACATTGATTTTGCCTTTTCTTCAGAAGTTCTGGCAGCTTCTAATCTATCTTTCGATCTAAGAAGCTTCATGTTCAGCTTCTCGATGTACTTCTCAGTTTTCGCTTCCATTTTCTGTAATTCTTCCCGCTCCTTGATAATATTCCTCAGCTCAATTCTAGTTGAATCCATGCTCGTCATCAGTTCAAAAACACCTGCTTTAATTAGCGCGTGTTCTTTCCTTGCAGCCTCCAATTCTTTAGCGACTGACTGCAATTCCGAGTTCTTTGACAAGGCAATCCTCTCATCCATCTCCTTGATCAAGTTCAGCTCATTTTGCAACACGTCAGCTTCTGAGTTAGTAATGGCTAATACTTCCTCGAGTCGCTTATTATGCTCCACCTCTTTCCTTAGAACATTGGTTTTCTTCTTCGCTTCTCCAATATTGGAAGAATGTTTTTCAAATTCCTCTTTTCTCTGCACTTCAATTGCAGCAAGTTCTTTAAGTGCCTGGATTCGCGCAACCTCAACCAGCACCTCTTCTTCATTGACTTCTTCAATTTCTTTCCTTAACTTTTCCGCAGTGTTCATGTAAGACCCGAGTCTCAATCTAGCAGCATTTGCTTCCTTTTCAGCTCGAGACTTATTTTCTAATTCACGTTCCATGTCGAGCTTCATCTTGCTGACTTCCCACTTTACATTTTCCAATTCCTGCAGAACATCATTGTACTGATGATTTTCTACCACGTCCAGGGTTTGAAGCTCGTGCTCCTGTGTCTTCTGCTTAGCCTTCATTTTCAAGTCTTCTATCTGTGAAGTAAGCTCTCTGACTACTTTCTTTGCTGCAAGAAGCTCTCGCTCAGCTTGGGATGTTACTGTCTCTGCCGATCTTCTCTTCTCGTTGATTTTGTCGATTGTCTTCTTTGCTATATGGAGCTCTTGAGCCTTTGAACCCTCTTCCTGCTAAAAAAATAACAATGTCTTAGACCTGTCAAAATCCGACCTGCATTTTTTTACAGTTAGGATCAAGGTTTAGCTGTCACAGCAGTAAATTTTTACCTCTGAGACTGTTGCATCTGCCTGAGCGTCAATTCTGAAACCCGGCCCTTTATAAACCTTCCCTCCGTATCTGTTGATGGCCGCTTTAACAGACCCGAGTTCAGTTCCGCCCTTAGATTCTTTACCCGCCATCTCAACTAAAAATTCCGAAAAATGGTGCCTTACGTTTCCATTCCCGGTGAATTGGATTGACGTCGATTGGTGTCCCGAGTTTAATTTCAGTTAAAATGGATAATGGAGTTGATAAAATGGGAGGTATATGCCAATGTTACGAGGGTATGTCCAAACTACACAATGTTTGGTGGTTGTTTAAAAGCATTGTCATCCATCTATTTTGGCTGGATTTTGAGAATGCAACGTTATCATCTTTTCTTGTAAATTTTTGCAACTTGTTAACTCAATGTCATTTTCAAATTATAAATCTCTAACAAGATTTCCACCGGTTTGGGTTGTAATGTTGTTCGTATTTCAGTCACCAATATGTTGCAAATTATTTTTATTTTCCATGTTTGATGACGCGGCTCATTTTTTATTTTATTCCTTCAATGAGAAGCGTTACCTGGTGGTATTGATCATGAGTTTGTCCGTCATCAATGAGAATTAGGGTTTATGTTATCTATGTAATCTTCAGCCTACTGTGCGAACTCAAACTCTACTCGCACTCGTCTTGACGGTAGCATGGTTTACCCAATTTTAGTGTTAATTTACGTAAAGGGGCCTTTATATGATCACAAATTCTTGTTTGTGACGGGCAGTATCTGTCACAAGCTTGCGACGGGTACCACTTCCCCTCACAAATGACCCATTTAAGGGAAAAGGGGAAGCACATGGGGGTGCCCCACATGTTCCCTCTACCCATTTTGTTAGAGGAAAAACTCGTCGCAAGGTCCGACCCGTCACAAGGGAGACCTACTGTTATATGATATGGCCATATGCCCATATTGACCTATTAAGCTCTCTTAAAACTTGGGAATAATTTTGGATATACTCACCCACGCAATGACGGCGCCGGGATTTGCAATTAAAGGGTCGAAAAATTTCAACGGACACGAACGAGTAATGCAATAAGGAAAGCTTGAAAAAGAAAATTAGAAATTTAACTAAAACTTTTGAGATTTACAATTTTTTGAGATTTTCAATTTCAAGTATTGACCGTGAATTATTATAACCTTCAAATTCCGCTATGTATTAATAACTCGTGTGTACCTAAGGAGTAGAACTGGCTAAATGGATCAGATCTGCATTAACCGATCTAAAAAGGCTGACCCAACCTGAAAAGACTTGCACAAATTCTTATTTCAGACCGAGGTATCCGTTTTAAGCTTAAGACGGATACCATATTCTCTCACAAAATACCCATTAAGGGTGAGTGGAGAGCACATAGGGGGAACCCACCTTGTCCCCTCTACCCATTTCCTCTCACAAAATACCCGTTGTAAGATCCGACCCGTCTTAAGCAAGACCTACTGAAAGACTTGACCCATACACGAAAGTGACCCGACAACAGGTCTTCAGAAATCCGAAACCCAAAATGATCCGACCCGATCCCAAAACATATATTAAACCCGAAATGATTGAACCAAAGTGACTCGATCTATACCCAACCTTAATGATGTTATTATAATTTATGAAAACAATTTGCAGTTGGGATTTTAAGTTGCTCCTCTTAAATGCGGTTAAGTCTACAAGTGTATGCAACCAAATAAACACCTACCCTCACAATACTCGACAGTCCACACTCAACACACACACTTGCACAACCTCTCATACACCCAAGTGTCTATGCACATATTTTGACATTGCATGGACATTACCAAATCATCATCTATAAAATCTCATTTTACACAACACATATTTTCTCACAACACAAATCTCACATTATAAAATTTCCTCCTTTAACATGGCTAGCAAAGTGGCTATCCTTGCCCTGGTGGTGGTGATTGTTGCGGCAGCTACGACACCGTCGACAGCGGTGGTATGCAGCCCCATGATGCTAGCACCATGTGGACCAGCAATCATGTTTGGTCAACAACCATCACAGGCTTGTTGTGCTCAACTTGCTAACCAAAAACCCTGCCTTTGTCAATACAAGAAGACTCCTGCTCTTAAGCGTTACGTTGATTCCCCTAATGCTAAACGCATTGCTTCCATTTGTAATGTCAATGTTTCTTGTCCTTAATTAGTTATGTCGCAGCTTAACCCCCTTTAAAATAATAAGAAAATAATGTACTACTTAGTCATAATTATCTTAGTTACTTTTACATTAGCCAAAGTGAAGGGTTTGGATTCCAAGTACCTAAGAGGGGGAGGGGGTGAATTAGGTACCACTTTAAAATTTTAAACTTAATCTTTATTGATTAAAGAAAGTTGATAGTTGTTTAAGAAGAACAAATGAATACACTAAATGAACAAGGTTATCAAGAGTGTATTGCTAAATTATAAAGTTGCTCTAAAGTGAAAGTTACAGTGAGTCTGACTGTTGTTCATTTTAGCAGATGAAGTAAAGGCTACAATACGAAAGTAACAGTATCCGAGACTGTTGCACTGAACAAAAATGCGAAACAAACGAGTAAAGAAAAGTGCAGCGGAAATAAAACAAACAAGAGATTAACACAGGAGTTTTGAATTGGTTCAGCCACTTGAAAGGCCTACGTCCAATCTTCTTCTTATTGATTCAATTAAGTAATCTACTCCGACTACCTAAGACCCTTACAATAAAAAGGACCAACAACCTACTCCGGTTGCGAAATGAGTTTAAGACTACTCCGTCTCAAACTCAACTCTTTATCTAAGAAAGTTACAAGATCAAATTCCCTGATTTTGTTCTTGTGAAAAGAACGAAGGCGAATTCATTAAGATCTAACTATTCTAGATAGAAGAGTACAATACTTAAGGCAACAGTTGTCATGTCTGTGACTTTTGAAGACTTTGAAGAAATTTTGCAAAGATTAAAAGCTTACAACTTTGAAGACAATTTGCAATGAAATGTGTTTGTTTTCTCTGGAAAGTCTTCAGCAAATGTGTGAAGAGTGCTTTCTTATTTATAGAGAGGGAGATGATTTGAGATGATTAAAGAATTCCTTTGAGAGAGTCAACTTTTCAAGCAAAGAAACAAAGGAGTTGTAGTGTATAGAAAGGTAGTGTACATGTTATAAACATCAAAGTGTGGAAAGAAATGTGCAGCTAGACCTACAACTTCTCTGATCTTCCTGAACAAACAAACAAGTTAGAACAAGAGGATTTAGGAAGAAAGAGTCAAGCCATCCTTTTGCAAAGAAGAAATAGTCTTATGCTTTTTACGGAAATTGTTTTGGAAAGATTCCCTTGCCTTCTTGTTTTATTTCAAACCATTTCATTCAATGTTTCAAACCATTTGAAGATCATTTCCAGGTAAAATAGATTGAAAAGTGAAGATTTGAAATTGATCTATAAAAGAGACGACAGACATAAGCAACAGTAACGTGCACTGTTGCTGACCTGTTGAGGCAACAGTCGTACGTACTGTTGCAGTTGCAAGTATAGTATTCTTCTATCTTTACAATTAGATGACTCTTTACAACTCGATTTTTCTCGGGCATTCAACACTTCATCAACTCTTCATCAACTCTTGCTTGGAGATTAGTCTTGCTTGGAGATTCATAATTTTCCTGAAAACTTAACTAAGAGGCACATATTAATTAGGCATGTCATCATCAACAAACTAGCTCAACACAAAGTAATCTAGTAATTAGATGAACACAAATTCTCCTTCGGCACTATTCCGTTACAAGTTTGTGACCTTTCAAAAGAAGCAGGTGAGGTGAGGGGGGTATGGGAGAGGTCACAAGCTTATAACGGTGACAAGCAACACGGGTAACAGAGTGATTGAAGTATAAAACAACTGATCTTCGGTAAGACTATATACGGAGTAATAAGTAAGCTAGTGCATGAAGACATGAAGTGCGTAGCATAAATTGATCTTGTTTAATACTCTCTTCTTATCGATGTTCCCACTTTAATGAATAACGAATTGTATGTATTAATAAACACAACATTCATTTAAGCAAAAGTTTTTAATTCTTGGCTTTATATTGTCTAGTCCAAGAATTTGACCAAAATGGGAGTGAAAAAAATTATTCATCTTCCCTTTATGCATGTATATCCGATAGCATCAAATTTTTTTGAAGCTTCCGCAAAAAGTCTCCACCATGTTATGACGCAGGTAACCTATGATGCACAGAAGCCACTTACTTTTGTCATCGCCTCACGAAAGTTATTCTCAGTTCTGGCTAGCAATAAACCAGTCCCCATCAGTTAGTTTCACACCCTGACTGAATCTCGCAGACTTCTTCATCAGCATCGAGCCTGGTCAATTAGTCTGGATACCGAATAAATAGTTACACTAAGTTTACTTCATATGTTTGTAATGTAACTTCTTCTTTGTTTTAATACAGAAGTTTACCTTTGTCAAAAAAAAAAATGTATATCCGATTATCCGAGTCATTATCTTGAGAAATTGGATTAATTTCCAAAACTAATGTACATAATGCTTATTAATTAATTAGAGTATTTAAATATTGGAAATTCTTATGTCAATGTATCTTGTTATCATACGTCTAACGCTGTCAAAACTTGACCTGATCCGAAAACCTGATCAGGCCAGACCCGATTTACTAGGGTTAAAGACCCATGAATCTTAACCCGTGACCCATTATTTAAGTTTCAAAAGTATGTTTTAAATTAAAAGACGTCATAAACTTTTTCCTGACCCGTATTTTGATCCTAACTAAGGGTGTTCAAAAAGTGGCACGGACCGGCAAACCGGACCGCCCAAACTAGTCCATTTCGGGTCCCAAAAAATATGGTGACCAAACTCCGGTCCACACATTAAAAAAATTTCAAAATTCCCTTTAAAAGTGAAACTGGTCCGGTCTAAACACGGAAAACCGGACCTTAAGGGTTCCGGTCCGGGTCTCCTTTCAACCGGTCCGATATCCGGTCTTGGGATAAGTTGTTATCCGGTCCGCGGGTTTATTCAGTCTGAATTGAACTAATCTGAATTGAAAGAAGGCCTAACAAAAGTTGCATATATGCTGGAATCTGTCTTCATTTCCCGACCATTTAAATTGTTTTTTATCACTTGCTCCAAAGTGGAGTATAATTCACGAGCCAACCAAAAAATAATTGTTATTTTATGCAAAACATGAGCTAGATATTTTATTATATGCTCAAATATACTACGGAGTATTATTATAAGTAGAATAGTAGTAGTAGGGGTGGTAGTAGTAGTCTGTTTGTTTGTGAATAATTGTTAGAGTAAATCATCTTCGAGGTGTTTGGACTTTGGAGATTCGAAAATCTAATGAAAAGTTTGGCTTTCTAATTATTTTTTATCTTAATTTCTGGTTTCTTGTTCTAAAATCGACTGGATAACGAGATTGACTCGACCCGAAAAAGTGTTACCCTTGAAACGGCTTGACTCGGCCCAATTTTCACTCATATTGTATTGGGCCATTAAGTATCCCATACATTGTATAAGTGGCCCAAAAGCCCAAAAAATTAGCAACCCAAAAGTCCAAACCAAATCCGACTTGACTCAAGTTTGACCTGATATTCGATACAAGTATACAACCACATGATTAGTGATTCTATTCAAATATCAAACCCAAACCCGACTTCATGTTTATAGTCCTCGAGTATGATAAAAATAAATACTCGTACTTGAGTATTTTATTTAAGTAAGATCTTTAATGACTTTTTACACGATTAATATACTAATTTACTAACATACTTTAAATGGTAAGGAATTTACATTTTTTTTATACAAGTCAGTGCGGCCGTTTGGGAAATTATAGGAGCCCGGTATAATTTGTTAAAATTTACATTAAGTTTATTGTGTTACTGTAAACTGAATGTTCTTTCTAATTCAGTGGCAATCATTCATACTTGAGAATGTTGTATATGTATGTGGACTTACTACGTCGTAAACTCATTTAGACAAATAATGAGACGTATAATAACTTCAAATGGATTTGTTATGCACAGCGGACTCATATGAGTTTTTGTCTTATGATTGAACCAAAGACATTGCATATTTGGGTTTACAATGTAATACTTTGTAGGATTTTGGGAAACAACTCTTTCTTTCGTCTGCTTATTCTTTTGTTTTTCTTGCGTAAATGGAGTCATAAAGGCAGTTTCTATGGTATAAACTTACCTTACAGTGCTAATTTGACTGACAGCATGCTTATGTTTTCGTATTAATTTTCTGTCAGAATGTCAACAAAATTGGCAAAGTGAATTACTCCGTCTTGGTGACAAAAATTTTGAAAATTATAAAAAGAAAAGAAAAAGAAATGTATATATATTCAATATCGAAACTTGTAAGACATTTGTTCGTGTTTGTTACCTTACAGTAAAATGTAAAATCTGTAGATTTCATTAATTAACCCCTATAATATTGAGTTTGACATTTAGTATTAATGTTCCAATCGATATATCAATAGTTCAATACCCGCCATAAACAACCCAAAAACAAAATTTACATCATGCACGAAATGTGTAGGGTGAAATACGCAAGGATATACGTACGAATATTCACCGGAAATCAAAGCCAAAACACGTATAGTGACCGTAGTTATGCCGGTATCATGGACAGGAGATATCTAGCTGATCTTAATTGGTTCATCATCGTCAAGAGTAGGGTTTCGAAGGGTACCAAAGACCCAGTCCATTAGAACAGTATAGTGGCCGTAGTTATGCCGGTAAGTGGTATGGTGGATGGTGTGGTAGCCGGCACCCATTACCGGCCATATTTTGCCGTGGATGGAGTCGTGAAGGTTGGCGGTCCATAAGCCCTCAAGGAAAAGGAGGGCTACGTGAGTCCGGAATTGGATTGGAATTGTAAAGAGTGATATGGTATGAGGAAAAGCTTGTAGTATGCCATCTAGAGGATGAAATGCAAGACCTGAAAATTAGTCAAACCAAAAAAAATTAATTAAAATAATAGTAATGTCTTTTGTTTTGAACTTAAAGTCATTTCTTTTAAATTCAATTTAGCCTTTAGAAATGAACTTAAGTTCAATTAAGCTCTTATAATTCAGTTTAGTTCAGTTCAACTAAAAAAGGTTCAACTTCGTTCAGTTCAGTTCAACTTCTATTAGTTTGGTTTAATTCGGTTCAGCTAATATAAATTTAGTTCAGTTAGGTCTAGCAAAATTAAGTTCAAAAGAACATGACCTACCTTAAGAAGAAACTAATATCGCCATTGTATAATAAATAGTGACCATTTAATGATAAAAAAGTTATAACTAAATTGTCACTTTCTAATAAATTGATGGTCACTTTTTATCGGAAAATCTTCAAATTTTATCATAAATTGTCACATTTAATTTTATCTGTCTCAATTATTCCAAACGATTTGCATCGTCTAAAATAAGAATTTGCGTTAAAATAAATCTATGGATTGAGTTTATGATTTAAGGAACAATGGAACAGAGTACTACAGTTTTATGCATGTTTTAATAGTAACATGATCCTAAGGTTAGAAAGTTCTCTTAACGGATGAAGAAAAATCATGAATGTATGTAATAAACAAGGCGTTTAAGTAAAATTTATATGACACGATACTTAGACATTTCATTTTAACCAAAAATTCTTTTGTCTAATATCGGAATTCTTGGACTTTGACACTTGCATTTGAATCTGAGCAACGGTACGTAATCTAACTGTAAACAACGATATCAAACTAATCGTAAACAAGAGAGGAAAGGACGGACGTACCGGCGAAAGGAGAAAGAGTGGATTGTTTGTTGTAGATGTGATGAGTCGAATGGAGCAGCTTATAGAGTGGTTTTATGTCGTGCAACGCCCGGTGCATCCAATAAACCCCGAATTCAATTATTGAAAGATAACTAAAGAGGGAAACAAGGTAGAACGGCCATCCAACATCGCTTATACGAGGAAAACATTTAGTCCATCCATTTTCGACGACAAATTCGTTGAGAGTTAGATATAGGGTGTACCATGGCATTGCCTTCATTGCTACATATATTTGTAATTGCATTGATTTCATGGACGGTACGCAATCTGAAATATTTTTCAAAATCATCGATTAATATTCATTGAACCATACTACATGGCAAATAAATGATATTCCGTAGTAATCATGCTTTGGTTCAAAACTCGCCAATTGACTAATATCAATTAAAATATGTAATGGGTCGTACGAGTGTTGAATGTTGATATAAAATTACAAACTCATAAGTGGTAAGAAATCCGTCAAACTACATATGTAATCTCCCTAAAACCATTCAAATTGCATTTATAAATATCAGTAGGCGCGAATAAGTAATGGCATAAAATTAACTTGAAAAAATTTCGAGAATCAAAACTAAAACATTGCGAACAACCGTGCTAGCCCCTAGCCTCTAAATCCGCCACTGATCCGAGGTTGGAAAAAAAACCTAAAGAATGACATAATTTTTAGGTTTAAGATGGCTGCCCAAATATAGGACTATCAGAGACCCAAAGGCCAGGGAAACAATCAAAACCTACCAAAACATTTTTATTAAGAAAAAACTATAATGAAAAATTATTCCACGTGAATTAAATAAGTGGTAATAATAACTAAAATACAACGCTCTTAGGTCCTAGCTAAATGGTCTAATCACCAACATCCATAGATTTAGAATTCATAATGGACATATATCTAAATATCTAATGTTGATCGAGACTACGATAATATCGATAACAATAATACCGACAATAGCTTCACAAGACAAAAAGAAGTGCAGTCACTATAGTGAGCCTGAAGAAGTCTAATTAATTTCAATGAATATTCCAATATGTCAATGGATAATCAAGTCAATATAATTTACAAATGTAGAAACTAAAAAAGAACACTAGACAAACCGAACTTTTAGCAGACAAAATTGCACGGGTGAATGATTTAAAACAATAACCATAATCAACGACTACTAAATTGGAGCTAAAAGAAGTGACAACATTAAGAAACAAGACTTAATCTTGTCTAATCCCTACCTCTAAACTCCAAAACAATATGATTAAACAATAAAAGTAACTCCAAAAAATTATATAAAGGGTCATGTTGTATGATGCAATGTATAAAGCACATTTTGTTACGGCATATTTCATGCAACTAGGCAACTAGCCCAAATAATACTATTCATTTGGTACCATTTGAATACTAATGTCCTAATAATCTGTGGTTTAATATAAGGATAAGATGCTTAAATCTTAGGCTTATGTCCAATAGAGGCTCCTATAAGGGATGGAGGGGTCCGTGCCCCTCTCCGAAGGTTATGCTATCTAGTATGTTTACGTAGTGATAACCGTTTTAAGTTTAAAATAGATAACAGAGTTAAGGTCGGCTCTGTCTTTTTTTTTGCCGAAACGAGGTGAACTGAATAAAATAAATTAAAATTGAGTTAAATTAAACTCAACTAAATGAAGCTGAGCTGAAGTGAATGAGGTTGAATTAAGATTTAGTTTGTGAAGAGATGAGTTGAACATGACTAACTAAACCTGAACAAAACTTAGCTTAAAAGAGCTGAACTGTACTGAAAGTCTGAAATGAAGTAAAATTAAGACAAAAAAACATGACTTATCAACCCTCGATTTTCAGGTATAATTTTTGATTTTTATTTACTTAATCCATTAATAATTCAGTAAAATCTTAACAAATCCTTACTTCACCATCATTCTCATATACGTTGAAAATCTTTACAAATTTTTATTTACTTTAATTACGAAAAATATAAAAATTAGGATTATTAAATACTAATTAAGTTAGTAATTTTCTTTTATTTTAGTTTTAAATCCACAGGTGAATATCAATATGCAAAGGATTTTTTTCCCCTAAATTAAAAGGGGCAAAGGCACACTATTACCACGTATGCTACTTCATTACTCCTCTGTTCCATGATAAAAGTTATTTTAGGAAAAAATTGTAATTTTCATTATATAAGTCGCTTTACATTTTCTCATGTGTTACATGTTATACTGTTATTTTGATTTTTCAAGCACTAGAATTTAGAATCAGGTGTAATTTAAGCATTTTATTGGTGAAAAAAATATCGGTTTTCTATTTTCAAAAAGATTTTACAGCACATAGCTAATAATAAACAATTCCAAATACATACTTAATTCTAGTGAAATAAGCTCGACTTATATAATGAAACGGAGGAAGTATGAAATAGAGAGTTTTCGTTTCGCTCTAAATTACCATTAAACTGCGACCTTAAATTGTTTCAAAACCAAAGCCAGTTTATATAATAACAAAAAATTCTTTTCTAGAAAGATTCCACTTGTGACGGTCTTCAGCTTGTGATTACGTCTCACACTCCATCTCCCACTTGTCCTCTCACTTGCCACCCACTTGCTCTTTATGAAACGTTTTTAGCTTGTGACGAATTTTGTTCGTTTTTATTGAAATTTTGGGTTCTTGATGTGAAAAAAGTAGGGGCTAAGACAAAGCATCAAACCCAAAAACTCGTCAACATTTGTAAAACAACTTCTCTATGCAACTGAATTAACTACTATTTTAATTAAATTGGGAATTGTAGTATCCTGCTAAATGCTCACGTGGAAATGCACCCAAAATATCATGACATTTGGAGATTAATGGCTTTGTTAATTTAAGAAATTTACAATTTCTGAAAGAAAGATTTTTAAAAAACTTACATGCATAAAATAACTAGCATGAAATTATCCCTTTTACCCCTTGACCCTTGGCAAGTTGATGTAAAAACTATCAAATGCGACCTTTCACGTTATTATATAAGAAATGCAACGACAAAATATCATTTTACTTCCTATTTGTAATACTCGAGAAATGTGGGGAAGTTGTCAAGTTGCCATTTGCCCCATTGATTCTGTGTTGGGAAAAAATGTTACCAAGTATCCAATTATAATTTGGTAGGAGATAAAAATTGATAATTTCCGATCAACTTATGGAAAAATATTAACGTTAACAGATCCATTATGGTTATATTTGACCATAAAATGATCAGAAATCCCAAGCCTTTATTTCAGATGGAGGATTGTTTATTTCTCTGGAACAAGATACTGCGTCCCTTCGTATGATTTAAAATCAGGTTTCGATGTTCTATGGAAGAATAAATAATTTATAGGATCATTTTCGAATCTCTACATAAAATGCATGGAAGGTTACCAACAATGTTTTGATATACGAAGTAATTGTATAGTCTTGTATAGAGACCGTCAACCGTAAAAATATTACGAGACAAACTGTAACATGCTAACTAACCGAAAGAACAAGAGGTAACTCAGCTACTCAAGTAACATATTATAGTATATATAATATCCATGTGAATTAACCGCGTGTACTAAAAGTTTTGGGAAATTATAAAACTTTCTTATATTTATCTTTCTTTTTTAGTAACGCGACTCAAAACAGTAGTACCCGGCGTGTATAAATTAGTAACATATAAATAGCTTTTAAATTTTATAAAAACTGCAAGAATAAGAAAATACTTACTTTTATATAAAAATATTTTTATGAACTAACGAACTCATATACTATTACACACCACATTTTATAATACATATATTTGTTTTTATAAGATAATCATTAAATAGGGAGGATATATCACTCTAAAACGAAAATCATGATGACCACCAAATAATGTACTCCTTCGTACTCTCCTTTCATCCACCCAACTAAAAGAGAAGCACACGGTCCAAAAAGTGGACAATCAAAAACATGCGAATAGATTGAGAACCAATAACATGAGAATAAAAATTATAAACAATGAAAAATTCTAATTAAATAAAATCCATGAAGCTCAATGATAAAAATTTCAAATATGAATATAAAACAGTCAAAATACACAAGTTTAGTAATTTATACGCTCAATGTTCACTCTACTTCACTACATATTCGGTCAAAGGTAGTGAATTGGTCTGGTCTAAACGAACTGATAAAATGAAAACACGAGTTGATGCAATTTGTTGTTTTTATTTCGTTACCACTATTATTATTTTACATAAGATATATGTAAGTAAAGTAATACGGATTATTAATATTAAAACTAATTAAAAATAGGATTGTTTACAAATTTATTTAATTTAATAGAGATGATGCTTGCATTAATTAAGTCACAATTTGTAAAACCACAAAATATGATGGTTGATCTAAGTATACGTACCTATTAAATAAAAATACTCGTAAGAGAAGTTGAGACGAACCTTTAGGAATATAAAGATTACGACTCCAATAGTAGATGATAAAGGACCAAACCAAACCCGGAACCAAATAAACAATGGACCCACTTATGAAGTTCCGAATCCAAGCTTGAAGAAAATGAGGAATTTTAACCTGCACCTCCGACGGTAAAAAAGTGCTCAAAATGACGTCGTTATAGAATGTTGTTTCCTTGAGGAACAAAGCTCTATATTCATCTTCGAGAGAACTGTCCCACATCTCCGGAGATATATAATATAATACAGATACGATACGATATAGAGTTGTTGGTTGGTGAACTTAATTGTTCGAATTAGTGCGAAGTGAAGTGAAGGAGGAAGGAGAAGTGTAAAAGTACAAGTTGTAGGACTTATTTTGTTTGCAAAGGTATTATGTGCAAGGAGCATATTTATAGGATATATTCAAAGGTATGTGTCGTATTGTTAAAAGACATGTATAACATGCGTACTTCAAATTTTAAATATTATGAATTTATAATCCGATTTTTTTTTTGTCAGCGGTGAAATACGGATTATTTCAAGCTGATAACATATTTAACCAAATTTTTATTTAAAGTGTTTGGAATAAACTAAAACAAATTATAATAGAAATATAGATCTCCAAATTATATAACAATAACAAATTATTGTACTCCATATTTGTTTAAGGCTAATTGGTTAATAAGGTGTGCTTGTATGAACTTCTGATATACGGAGTAGTTTTTATTAGATGGGTTAAGAGTAAATAATTTGTGATATCAATCTTAAAATAGTGAGTTTTAGATGTTTAATTTGTGTTCACTTAATTAAATGTAAAAAAACTACTCCATTTATTCTAGATATTTGTTTATTTATGATTAAAATATTTTTCGGAAAGAATTAAAAGATGTAGAATTAGAATCTCAAATTGAGAACTAGATGTTGTTAAACTTATTATTTTTATACTAGTCATATTACCTTTTCACTAACTAAAACTCGCTCTAAGCTCTTTATCTGAACCCAAATTTAAATTTCTCATTTTAACTCGAAAATAATACTCCGTATAAATTTGGATCGTTATTGCTAGTTTGATATATAAATGGTATTTGGAAACTCATATAAAGTGAGAGAATTACAATTTATCTAGGTTGGTGTGACATTATAATTGACATTTAATTTGGGTGTTCCTTCAAAGGTCCACACAAAAAACAAGTGACCCTTAAACATTTGGCAACCTTATGCTAATTGATAGTATGATCTAGGGACACTCACATGAATCGCTTATTATTGTACCTTTGAAGGTAGACGCATTCATGTTTAATGGTCCTAATTCACTAGAGTATTGATTACATTTATCATTTATGTAAGAGATTATATTATAGATTGAAGTTGATTAATTAGTGTTAGATATCCACTTGATCAACATTTATTTTAGGAGTTATTTATAGGTACGTCTTTTCATAATGGAGTTGTAAGAGAAATCGTGTACTTATATAAGGATAAACATTTTCATATTCTAAAAAATTATTTGTAAAACACTTTAGCCTAGCAATTAAAAGTTGATACCTCTAGTTAGGATAATTAGTCTTCCTTTCATATTGTGCGTACCGACTTCAATTTGTTTAAAAGAACGAGTTAAGTTAAACCCTATTATGTATTTAATCTTAATTATGCATCATGCTTACTAGTCCGACCTACAATTTGAAAAAGAAATAAATTATTACGGATCAAAGTACTTAGTTTTGACTACCCTTAATTTTGACTACCCCGAGATATATACAAATAAATTAATTTTTATCATAGCCTATGTAATTTCTTCATATTTGTAGGAATAGTTATCGTGATAATCATCCAATAGAAATTAAAAAGTTATCATAATGTATGAATGTACCAAAAAGATTGGGAGATAAAATCTCTCTACTATAATTTTGTTGAAAAAATGATTCTCTCCATGACTCTACTCCTCATTCCACTACCTTCCCTTACCTCTCAATGGTACGAGTTTTGTTAGAGAACGATCTAACTGTCAAGTGTTTTGAGAAGATAAAAAGTAGATGATAATTTTATATTTGTATATTAGAGAAAATAGAAGAAAATGGAGAGGAAATGTAATGGAATGGATTCATCCCCAATTTCATTATGCTTTTCTTTCTTTCTTCATTTTTTACAGTAAAAAACCGAGTTTCAAATTTCCACCGAGTGAATTAGAAGACTGAAACTGATAACAATTTCATAAATGAGAAATTAAAATCTAAGGGTAGTAAAAGATGCTACCCCGTAAGGTTTTTTATTACTAGTTAGGTGTATATATATAGTACATTTGTACCTCTTAATGATAATCATATTATCGTCCTCATATATATTATTTAGACTAAAAACCATTACCATAATCCCAATTTTGATGCAACTCTATGTTAATTACGCATAGATAGACTTCAACGGGTTGTTTGATAAGTATTTATAGTATTTCATGCTTTTCTATGCGACATCGGACACCAAGTGAAGGCCCGACTTGAGCTAAGAATTAAACCCACTTTTGGGAGCCTCATCTAGTGTATCAAGATCAGCCAAGGGAAAACTTAACTCTATCTGGTGTAAAAAGTATACACTTGTGGGTGTAAAACAAGAAGACGGTTGTAAAGCACTCCACCGATATAACTAAGGGAACCCATATTTTTTTGTCATTTTTCTATTTTGACCCTTTTCTTTTTCTTGTTTCTTTTTGGGCATTTAATATAAATAGATAAACCCTAATTTGTGAGTGGATAATTCATTTTTTTAAAGAGATAAGGTTTATGGTAGTAATTTTTTGTATATTGGATCTTCATCTTTTGTTTATCTTTCTCAAATTATTTAATCTAATCTTATTCTTATTTGCTTCATTTAATTGTTGGTAATCTCTATTTCCCTCTTTATTTTTTTTGTATTGTTTTGAAAATATTTTTTAAGCTTATTTTCATGCAAGCTTTCAATATCTAATTTACTAGTTAAAGTTTCAATTTTTAAACTTGATCTACATTTAATGTTAGCTTAATTAGTCTCTCACCATACATTAGTTACTCATTGCATGTTTAGTTATATATAAAAATCAATCTCATGTAATGATCATTGTTGAAATGTCAACCATCACAATTTACTTAAGGTTTTATTTATATGAGGAGTGCGTAATCCTCCTTTTTAGTGTCCGATTAACTCTAATAGTGAGTTTTATTGGTAACTAGATTTCATGCCCGTGCGATGCACGGGTTTACGTTAATGTTATTTTCGTAATTTTCCTATAACAGTTAACTTATAAAAATAAATTTTTGAAGTTTTAAGATTATAATAAAATATACTCCGTAATTTTTTAAAAAATAATATTGATATATTGATTCAACTTATTCTATTTTAAACATATGTTACCAACCTTATCGGGACTCAAGTTATATTTGATCTATATTATGACTCGAAAAATGATTCAAAGTACCTAAGAATTAAGCTCTTTAAGACAATGTTTTAGAAACTCAAAAGATTTTGGGTTGATCATCTCACCTTATGCTAATTGTTCGATATGGAGCAATTCTACTATTTATAGTTATTAGTATTTTCGCCACACATATATTGTTTTTCAATGTGAGATATATAACATACTAAGAATTACACAAAGTATCTGCAAATAATATGAAATTCTATACTGTAATGATAGCATTTTTTTTTACCACAAATCTAATTATATTATTTTCATAACTAATACAAAATTTTAAGAGCTCTCTAAAATAATACTCTCTCCGTCTTAATCATTTGTTTGCCTTTGATTAAAATACTCCTAAAAAAAAGGCAAACAAATAAATGACCGGGACTAATGGAGTTTTTGAGAGACTTAAATGACTTTGCGTTCATCTCTAAGTTTCAAGGACGACTGTTATTTATAATCGTGTGATCATCCCAGCTTATGATATTTCTCTGATGTGGGACAATTCTTCTAATTTATACATATTATATTCACCACACTTACATTACTTTTCAATGTGAGACAAATAACAAATTTGCTAGTTACCATTAAAATTAATATATATGATACTTTCCTGAATTAATTTTGATGATGTAAATTTCATTAAGGTAGAAATAATAATACAAACTTGTAAAATCTCTGAAAGATAATAGTTAAAAGATTCAAAAGATTTTGGGTGAATATCTAAGTTGAAAGATGACTCATTTTATATACAAATTATAAACACCACTTGAATATAATATAGGAAATGTATATTGAGATAAATAAAATATTTTTCACTTTATTTTTTAATGATATTTTCCTAAATTAATTTTTGATGATGTAAGTTTCACTAATGTGGATACAAATTTTTAACAGCTCTGTAAGATAGTATTTAAGAGACTCAAAAGATTATGCGTTGATATCTAAGTTCCAAGGATGAATCTTATTTATAATTATAGGATCACCCTAACTTATGATATTTTTCTGATATAGGACAATATACTATTTATACGTAATATATTTACCACACTTGTATTATATTTCAATGTGGGACAAATAACTTGTTAAGTAGTACACTATCAAAATTATTACTTATATAGGATATTTTCCTAAATTTTCTAAATTAAGTTTGATTATGTAAATTTTACTATTGTTTTAATAATACAAAATAATAAAGGTTCATTAAACCAATACTTAAGAGACTAAATCACTCCTATTTATAATCATGATTAGTATATATATTTTCTAAAAATACATTATTTTTCAATGTGAGACTAATAACACATTAAGTAGTTTATCATCAAAATTATTATTTATGATAATTTTCTAAATTAATTTTTAATAATGTAAATTTAACTATTGTGACTATTATAATTCCATTTTGTTAAGAGCTCTCCAAAACAATAATTAAGAGACTTAAAAAATTGTAGGTTTATACCTAAATTCAAGTATGACTCATATTTATAATCATAGGATCACCCTATGTTATAATAATTTTTCAATGTGGGACAATTTCCAATTTATAAGTAATATATTCACCACACATACATTATTCTTCAATGTGGGACTAATAACAAACTAAGTATTACACCATCTTTTTTCATATAATATTTATTTTTAACTGTTACTAAACTGTTATATTAATATTAGAATAATAAAAAAATATTTTAAATGTCATTTATTAAATTTTTAAAGTCATTTATTAACATAACAATATAAAAAAGTAGTTTAAAAGCTCGTGCGATGATCATATTTATGATCACTCCACTTTATGATAATTTTTTAATGTGGTACAAATTTTGATATTTATACGTAGTATAAATTCACAAGTCACGATATCTACATTGTTTTTTTCAATATGGAACAAAAAACACATTAAATAGTTTACCATCAAAATTATTATTTATGATACTTTTCTAAATTAATTTTTAATGATGTAAATTTCACTATAGTGAAAATTATAATACAAATTTTAAGAGCTGTGTAAAACAATATGTAAGAGGCTCAAAAAAATTTGGGTTGAAAGTTTAGTTCCAAATATGATTCCTATTTGTAATCATAAGATCAGCCACCTTATGATGATTTTCTGATGTGAGATAATTCTACTATGTATAGGTAATATATTCACCAAAACTACATTATTTTTCAATGTATGACAAATAATATACTAAAAATTACACCAAATATATTCAAATAATATGAGTTTCTATACTTTTCAGGGTTTTTTTCCACCACGAATCTAATTAATATTATCTTCATATTGTTTTTTACAATACTTCAATTTTTTTTTAATAATACCTTTTAAAATTAATTTTTGATGATGTAAATTTAACAATTGTGAAGATAATAATAGACAAACTTTTAAGAGATCTCTAAGACAATACTTAAGAGATTTAAAAGATTTTAGTTTGTTATATAAGGTCCAAGAATGATTCCTATATTTAATCATAGGATCACTCACCTTATGTTAATTTTATGATGTGGGACAATTTTACTATTTATACATAGTATATTCATCAGATCTACAAACTTTTAAGAGATCTCTAAGAGATTCAAATTTTTTGGTTGATACATAAGGTTTAAGGATAACTCCTATTTATAACCATAACATTACCCACTTTATTATTTTTCCAATGTGGGAAAATTCTATTATTTATATGTAATATTTTCAGCACATCTACATTATTTTCCAATGTGGGACAAATAATAGTTATGAATTTAACTTTTATTTAAAGAGTTTCTAAAAAGTTGAAAAGTTGATAATATTATTAGGAAAATAATTAATTTAAAAAATATAATCAAAATTTAAGAGTTTAACCATAACTTGGAAAGTATATGTATGAATATGATGTTGAAAAGTTGATAATATTAAAATTCAATCTTTATATAATAATATATTTTATATAATATTTAATTAGTCTAATAAAATTATGTGTAAGGTAGTTTTATCAATAAAAAATAAAATAGTGTTTTGAAATAGTTGGAGACTCTCTCGTTGCCTGAAAAAAGCCTCTTTTATATATATACTAGATTTCATGCCCGTGCGATACATGGGACTACATTAATGTCATTTTCATAAATTTTCTATAACAATTAACTTATAAAGATAAACTTTTTAAGTATTAAGACTATAATAAATATAATTTTTAAGAAAATAATATTGATATATTGATTCAAATTCTATTTTAACCATATTTTACCAACTTTGTCAGGACTTATGTTATGTTTAATCTATATTATGTCCCAAAAATATTAACATGACCCTCTCATTCACATCATTTAATAGGGTTACATATGTTTTGATTGATACATTCACAAGAAATTACCTAACAATTAAGCTCTCTAAGACAATACTTAAGAGACTCAAAAGATTTTGGATTGATACATTATAGGATCACTACCTTATGGTAACTGTCCAATATGAGACAATTCTACTATTTATAGATAGTATATTCACTACATCTACATTATTTTTCAATGTGGGATAAATAACATGCTAAGAATTACAGAAAGTATGTGTAATTAAATGAGATTTCATACTGTAATAATGCTATCATTTTTTTTACCATGAACCTATCTATATTATTTTCATAATTAATACAAATTTTAAGAGCTCTCTAAAACAATATTTGAGAGACTTAAACGATCTTAGGTTGATATCTAAGTTTCAAGGACGATTTCTAATTATAATCACATGATCAGCTCAGTTTATGATATTTTTTCAATGTGGGATAATTCTTCTATTTATATGTAATATATTCACCACACCTACATTATTTTTCAATGTGGGACAAATAACATATTAAGTAATACACCAGTAAGATAGAGATAATAATACAAACTTTTAAAAGCTCTGTAAGACAATACTTAAGAGATTCAAAAAATTTTTGTTGATATCTAAGTTCAAAGGATGACTCATTTTTATAATATTTTTTTTGTGAAATGAAATTTAAAAAATTTTAAACAACAATTATAAACACCGCTTGGATATAATATAGGAAATGTATATTTAAATAATTAAAAGATTTTTCACTTTAGTAATTTTTGATGATGTAAGTTTAACTACTGTGGAGATAATAGTACATGATGTGGGACACCTGTATTATTTATAATTTTCAATGTGTGACAAATATCATACTAAATGGTACACCATATTTTTTTTATAAAATAATTAATGTTTTATTGATATTATTTATGATATTTTCCTAAATTAATTTTTGATGAAGTTTTTGACATACGTACTATTATATTCTTAAGGACTCTGATAGACAATACGCAAAAGACTCATATTTGTAATCATAAAATCATTTCACTTTGTGTAATTTTTCGACAAGAGACCATTCTACTATTTATAGGTATTATATTCACCATACCTATATTATTTTTTCAATGTGAGACAAATAGCATACTAAGAATTACACCAACTATGTGCAAATAATATTAGAATATATACTCTAATGATAGCAGCGAAACTCATGTTATTGGTTTGATAAAATCGCAATATTACTTTGCCGCACTGACTTATTGTTGCATGATAAACTGATATGAGTTATTTGTTTAGAATGATCTTACTTAATATCATAATTTTGGTACATTTTGTTAGAATCATATTGATGTTTCATTCAAACTGGTCAATCATATTAATATTGGTACACTTTTTATGCATGATTTTGGTTGTATTATTAGCATAATTCAATTGGGTTATACTTTGTTCAATTGTTATGAACTTATGAATAATGATCTTAATGGTGTAGCAATTTGGGGATTAAAAGAGAACTGTAATTGTTTTATTGGTGTAGTGTGATCCATCAATATACACTGAAATGTCAGAAAAAAATGCCCACCAAGAAAAAATGTTTATGGAATAGGGAGTAGTCAGTAGTGGCTACAGTATATGTGGGAATGGATAATCTTATCGTCGGAATATGTCATTAGAAACCATTTATAGCTTCATGAGTAGTAGTTGTTTGCTCGAAAATTAATCAAGCCTTTTACATGCTCATGATTTTCAAAAATGACTTTTATTTATAATTATAAGGTCATCCTAACTTATGCTAATTCTTCGATGTCGGACAATTTTTCTTTATATATAGTATATTCACCACGCCTACATTATTTTCATTGTGAGTCAAATAACATACTATAATAATATAAGTAGTACATCATCAAAATTATTATTTATGATACTTTCTTAAATTAAATTTTAACACAAACTTATAAGAGCTATCTAAGAGAATACTTAAGAGACTCAAAATACTTAAGAGACTCAAAAAATATAAAATTTATACTCCAATGAAAGCATTTTTCGCTAAAAATTCAAATATGTGAGTTTCGAAATGTTTTAATTATTTCAATATACATTTCCTATATTATATTTAAGTGATGTTTATAATTTTTATATAAAAACTTTGCCCGATTTTTCTAGATAATATTTGTGATTTTTTTTAAATTGTTTTATGATGATGTAAATTTTATTATTTCGGAGATAATGATATTAACTTTTAAGAGATTTCTAAGACAATACTTCAAAAACTCAAAAGATTTTGGGTTGATACCTATCTAAAAGATGAGTGCTATTTATAATCATATAATCATCCTAGCTTATGATAATTTTTCAATGTGGGGGACAATTCTATTATATATATGTGCTATATTCACCACGTCTCTACTATTTTTCAATGCCGGACAAATAACATACTAATTAATTATTTCTTAACCTTTATTAAACTATTATATTAATATTAGAATAATAAAAATTATTTTAAAAGTCATTTATTTAATTTTCGCATGCCTATACTCTAATTGTATTATATTATAAAAAAAAATTGGTAGCAAATAATACAAAATTTATACTCCAATGAAAGCATTTTTCGCCACAAATCCAAAGATGTAAGTTTTGAAATGTTTTGCATTATAGTTTTTTTGCTAGATTGATAATCAAACATTTTCTTACTTAAATATTAGCTGTAATATTAAAAATATTGCATAATATCTTTTCTTAATCTTTTAAGATCTTATAATATACTTTCCTAAAACTGAAAAAGATGTTGTGAACCAATAGAATCGCTCGAAAAAAGCCTCTTTTATATATATACTATATTTTATGCCCGTGCGATGCACGGGTCTACATTATTGTCATTTTTTAAAATTTTCTAAAACAATCAACTTATAGAATTACACTTTTAATTTTGACGTTTTAACTTATTACAGAGTAACTTTAAGTACCTATAAATTTTGAAAATTAACTTAATTATTACTCCCTCTGTCTCATTCATTTATTTACCTTTTATATTCTTTGTGAGATGTATTTTAATCAAAGAGAAACAAATAATTGGGACGAAGGAAATAACTTTTAACAACATAATACTGAGTTACCGACATTAATTAATAAATTTTCATTTGATTATAAAATAATTAAATTTTATCACAATCGTTAAATTTGATATTATTTTGACTTTTTAGGGGAATGATACTCTTTTAGTTAACAAAATTAATCAACCTACTTCTTGAACGTCGCTTAAAATTCTCACTCAATTTATCTAGCGATATTAATCAGTGGAATAAAGACCATCCACGAACACCCTTGTTCGCGTAGTGCACACAAATTGGCATTGTGGCATAGATATGTTAGTGTATTTCACACGAATGTGCCACTTTTTCATTGGGTCTTTCGATTTTCTACTCTAACAAAATGTATATGTACGAAAGTTGTAAAGTTAAGGGTGAACATGAAATTTTATAATATCCACTTAATTAGTATGGATACAATATCAAATAACATTAATGTACGTCTTCCAATGGGCTTAGAAAATTGGATAATTATTGAGATATAACCCTGTCCATTGATCCATTGTTAAAACTGACTTATTAGGATGACGCTCGTGTCTTTAGTATTATCGATAAAAGGTGATGATATTCTTATTCTTAGTTATTAATTTGACCATGTACAATTTAACATAAACCTTATTTAATCATATGTATTTATCCCCTACGATGTTAATAAAACTAAATATAAATCTGAATTGGAGTAATTATTGATATTTTGTCATTATTTCCCGCCGTTTGTACAACACTCTAACTTATATGGAATGCCCGTGCTACGCACGGGGCATCTTGTACAATTATTTCTATTCTCTTCATCTATACTTACCTTAAATTTACCCGGGCTTTGTCCAGGTCATATCCTTTAATTATAATGACGCTGACCCTACAGAAAAGCTTCCTCTCGGGTCATATCTTAACAGTAACTCCAGTGTTATTATTATGACGTTAAATTTTTACAAATTTCATGCCAATGCATTAGAAATAGAATTTTTTTAAATGGTACTCCTCTTTATTAAAATGATTTCTATGGTATATTTATAGGGTTTTTTTAATTTGGTAGAAATACCAACATTTTGATCACTTTGTACCAAGTTACCTAACATTATTTTTTTTGCCCAAAAGTACCTGAAGTTTAGTTGTCATTTGTTATAAAGTACCAATTAACATTTTCCCTCAAAAAAATTTGACTTTGGGGTTTGACTTGACGGAATAATGTGATTTTTTTCATTCTCTTCTTAACCCTTTCTTTAAGTCAATTGATCACAAAATTTAACGTTTTTTTTTCCTCCTCTCCAAATATGTTATCTTACATATCTACTTTCAAATATCAAAACGATAAAGTTAAATCTAATAAATGATATGTGTAAAATGCTTGCTAATTGTAATTATAGGATTTTAATTAAAAAATCAATTTTTTTGGTCAAGTCAAGACGGAATCTTGTCTTTTTTTTTGATGGAATCCGTTAGTTGATACTTTTTAACAAAGTAAATATAAATTTTAGGTACTTTTGGGCAAAAAAAAATAATGCTAGGTACATGCGTACAAAGTGGCCTAAACATTATATACCTTCTGAATAAAAACCCTTTATTATATACTTAAGTAATGATATCAATTAAAAGCAGAGTATATATATGTATAATTTTGTGTCGTAATAATCTCACGATTAGACCCTATATTATTGCTTAAATTGTCCTCCTCTATATATAACATCCAAGTTAAAATTAAATGATGGACTATCTATTATGGCTCAAGTTACCCCCTTTATGTATACCGAGTAGCATTTAAGTTGAAATTAAAATATACATAAATATATTATCTTTTATTATAAGCATATTAACTGCTTTTAAAAAATCAAATAAGTTCTATAACAGTGGGAAACTTTCTCATATAAGGATTCTAATTTTTGTATAATTTGAGTTTGTATGAACTACTATTAAAAAATCCAATTTCAACTTTTCTCATTTTGAACTTCTAATTTTCCTATATTTTCTATCTTCTACTATTTTCTACTATTTGTATGTTTTTATGTTTAGAATGTGTATTACACCTCAATTGTGGACCTGTGGTCATCAATGCTAAACATAGGCAGTTTTCTCCTCTAATATTTCTTCGTGGGTGGAGCATCAGTGTAGCTAAACCAATTCATCATTTTGCAGCATTATAAAATTTATAGTTTGCCTCATATTATATTCATGATATAATCAATACAATATTAGACGAAACCATGCACCAGTAAAGTAATGATATACACTATATTTATAATTAAATTACCAAGTTGTGGCTTGCGTTGATTTACAAAATAATTGGTGAGAAAGTAGGCTTCTTATTATGTTGTAGGAGATAATACAATGGTTTCTAATTTTGTTTATTTATTTTTTTGTAAAAAAGTTAGAAAGTTTATATTAGTTGGACTCTCTCATATCGCTCGAAATTCCAACTTTTATTGTGGGAGCTCGAAAACTAATGGTGGTTTTGGTTATGTGATCATTTAATGTGGTTACATGTTTGTTTGTTGGTAGAGAGTTTAATAAGGTTGCTCATGAGCTTGCTCGTGTAATGCCATGGCAAGTAGGTAGATGGGTTTTGGTTATGTGATCAATACAATCCCGACGAATATTGTATCTATTGCTTCTTCTGATTTAATAGTTCAAACTTAACCTCCTTTGAGGTTTCTTTCAAAAAAAAACTAATGGTTACGACTGCCTTGAACTGATAGTTCAAACATAAAAGAGTACTCACCTAATCATCAAGGGAGAAAAAGGAGTATTATGTTTATTAGATTCAAATAACATAAATATGCAAATTACGTAAATAACAAAAACTCAAAGTATGAGAATACTTCAAAAAGAAACAGTTAAGTTAAATTAAAATCAAAGCAAACGTATATCATCATCAAAATTACGTATTTCAAGCTTAATACTCAATAGTGTCATGAACATTGACGAAAATAGTTAGCCAACATATATATATTATTACCTTTTTTATAAGTGGAAGCCTATGAGTAATATAGAACGGCAGGTTACAATATGTTGAACTAATAGTTCTTATTAATTAGAAAAGTCACCTGACCATAAAACAAAAAGGAAAATTATTATGAGATTTAAATTAATATAAGCTAAAAAAAGAACAGTACAATTATAGTCTAATTCAAAATAAAATAATCTAAAATTACATAAATAACAAACTTATATTTAAAACCATAAGTATTATGAGTATAAGATAAGCATGGAAATAATAAACCTCAGCAAAAGCATAAAAATAATAAAAGATTGCTCTAGGTTCAAGCGTGGGATTGTATGAAGGAGTTTTCTTGCCTTATATAATCAATCTTCAGTAAAGTTACGTGGTTGATTGTTCCAAGGAGTTTGAAGGAGTCTTTCGTAAAATGAACAATTCCTTCAGTCATCCAACAATAATATATTCCTACCCTTCAAGTATCTTAATAACTAAAATTAAATTTCAAACAAATTATTTTGAGTGAGTTTAAAATTAAATTTTTACTTTTACTTTTTAGTGTTTCAATTTTGTTGGGGACTCTTATATTGCTCGAATATTAACTTTCGATGTGGGAGCTCGAAAGTCTTTTATAATTATTTGACTCTCTAAAATTGCTCGAAAACTTCCTGTTTTAATTATATAGAATGAATGATGATGATAGTGATTCTTTTGTCAAGTCCCACCCTCCGACTAATATGAAGTATTTGGCTTTTATTTAAGTATCTATCTAAAGAGTATAAAAATAAACAATGTTAAGGTTTTGGGTTTGATTAAGAATTATAAAATATCGTTAATACGGTTATTTACATGGAAGACAAAGGAGTGTGATATATAGGAAATAACAAAACTTTATAACATCTATTGACATCATAATATATATTAGTAGTACACATCAAATACTCGTACAAATGCATTCTACTTTATAGATCATCATCATGCATGAGTTAATTAGGCGGATTAGGCTTATACAATATACTACCACCATTCACCATAATTGATTTTATTATATTTCTCACACAATATAAATTTATGCCATAAACTTATAGAAAAATGACAAAATATAAAGATCATCTATACGGAGTATATAAAATCTATATGCATTTGAGTCAAGACTACTATAAAAACAACAATGAAAAAGAAAAGCATGTGTTGTACGTGATATACTTTGTAGTAGTCCATGATGTGGCCCAAGAATTATTTGAAAATTTTCTCCATGAATTAAACGACTAAGTTATCCATGCACTTAATGTGGTACCTGAAATTTCGAACCAAATTGCACCGTTAGTAATAGCTAAGAAAGACTATGATATGTCCTAATAACTAATAAGCAAACACAATATTAGCATAGCAATTAACTAATCATAATTTATATCCTACACATATATCATCAATCAAATAAACAATGAGTAGATCCAGCATATAAAAAAACAAAAACAAAGAAGCAGGAAAATTAGATGAGATTGACTTCATTAGAAGTTGTATATATTCCATCTCTTTTATAGGTCAAGTTAAAAACAAGTTTGAACTCTTTAATAACTCTTCGTATCTCTTCTATTAATTTATATGATATTAAATTGTTATATGAATATACGGTTGACTTGATTAGTGGTGAAATTCCATAGATATAAAAACACAATTTTTTTTATATTATCTATTTTACGTTAGTTATGTTCTTTGGTATTATGTATAACTTGGACTCTCGATTATTGCCAAAAAGTCTTTTACAAAATATGGAGACTCTATAATCACTCGGAAAAAGCTTCCTTTAATAATATAGATAGATATTGATTATAAAATGGTATTGTGGGTAATTGTTCTTGGTAGAGTATTTTTTATTACCCATTGTTGGACTTTACCTCTCCCAATAGGTTATCAATAATGGAAGTTAGGCTACTGAGGTCTGAGGCCAGGGGGTTATAGGTAGGTTTTGGAGTCACCTCTAGTTCGGTTATTCGTGGAAATAAAACCCTTATAAAGAGACTCTACATTAGACTAAGGACTTCAATCCATTGGATCGGGAGAGACCTTAGTTGGGATCAATAACGGTTGACACAATTGCCTTGGACTTTGTTTGGGGTTTTCATGAAGTCATAGCCTTATTATTGACCCAAGATGTGTTACCTATACTCGAGAGGGTTAGGTAAGTAAACTAGTTAAGCTCACTTGAACCCCATAATCTACGACTTGTTGATAGACTTATTACGTGCATAACCCAAGACGAAGGACTTGATTGGATCCTTAGATAATGCGGGAGCATTAGAAGACAATACGAACAGTTTCCTGAACTGTTCAAACCAAAAAAAACGAGTGAGTTTTACATCATTAGACCTCTTAATAATCTTCATATTTATTTCATCACTTTTCTCGCTTAGTCATTAAACCTGCATTTAGTCTTACTCTTTGTTATTGCATTTAGTCATCACTAGTTAAAACCAAACTGACATTTTATCAACGTAACCTAGCTAAACATCCTAATTGAAAACGACTAACAATCGCGACGCTCTTTGTGAAAATCGATCCTCAAGTGCTACAAATACTACCGTACACTTATGATTTATTTAACTACTATCACCCGGATAAATCTAATAATTTTAACATCGATGAGTAAAACAAAATGTATTTCACTTTTTCTCATTTATTTGACCTTGGCTATTAACTTTTCGGCTTGTTTCCTCTAGCAATCTTGTAGTATGAGGCCGTTGAAAAAGGGGAATGAAGCAGTCCATGACTCTTTGTGATACAAATAAAATAGGAAAAGTTTACGTAACATAAATTTCATTTTTTATAATCTTTTTTGAGTTTTATATTACAGTAAAATATTAATGAATACTCTATATATCGAACTCTATAAAATGTACCCTGAAGGCACATATTAATACGGAATAGTAGATAAATGGGAAGTTTTATATTCCCTTTGTTCTCAGAAATAAATCACCTTAGTTTATTTTCAAAAGTTTATCGTATATTATTATAAGAGGTTTTACCCCTTATATTAATAGTAAAGCATGCATTAATAAGTTTATTATGAGTCGGTTTCATTAGTAGGTGGGATTTGTAGCAGTTCGTATCCAGAATTTTGAAAGCGGACGGGATGTGAAAAAGTCTTAAAAAATTTCCATTATCCAAATCTCAAAAAATACAACATCAAATTCTAAAGGCCGTGAGGGCAGTTTGATTTTGAAACCGATTTATTATATCATCACTTACAACATGAGAAAAAAAAATCAGAAAAGGGCAAAAAAAAAACTTACCAACAATAGTAGTAGCTTACTAGCACAAGATCCCGTAAATAGCAATTCATTACCAACAGTAGATCTTGCTTAAGACGGGTTGGATCTTGCGACGGGTATTTTGTGAGAGGAAATGGTAGAGGGGACAAGGTGGGCACCCCCCATGTGCTTCTCCACTCACCCTTGATGGATATTTTGTGAGAGAATATGGTAACCGTCTTAAGCTTAAGAATTTGTGCATTACCAATACTTGTATATCATTATCCAACTCTTAACTCTACCAATTATCAACAACAACAATTCATTATTATCAACCATAATTATACGCATCAAATTTGTTTGATCGCATCACACTAACTACAAGTCTATAAATTTTGTCCATCATTATCATCAATTTATTTTTATTTTAATATAGCCCAAAGTTTACTGAAAATTGATACTACTCAAATTAATATGTAACTATCGTCATTTAATATCAGGTTACGAAAATTAAATTTTGGATCATGATCATTAAATTCTTAACTAAATAAACATGCTTTGCTAATAGCGTGATCTCTATTATATTTAAAAGAACGGATGATTTCCTTACTTATGATTTATGTTTATCAGACAAATTAATTCCCACTATATAGTTATTTAAAACAAAGTTTTCACAATATAATTGAGTAAGGTTTGTATAACCCAATGCAAAAGTATGAAATAAACATGAAAAAATCAATTTTCTTAGAGTAAGGTCTTATAAAAAAATTATTTACAGCATATTGTCTTTTTTATTAAACTAATAAGAAATAATTTTTTGTAATTAATGTTTTAAAATATGTTAAAAGAATTTTTTACATAAATTTTTTGTACATATTAATTCGAACTCTAACCCTGCCTACGTGACACAATTTACTTGCCTTGTATTCTGACTCATAGGACCTGACCCGAGTCTCAACTTGCTCGATTTATTTTGACATGCAAAGTTATAGTATGAGAAAAAAAAAATCATGTTTTTTTATTTAAATTAATTAAGTATTTCCTCTTTTTCATAAAATTAATTATAACGTAAGTGCTAAAGTTTTGGAGTCCTTCAGATTACGTTTTTTACACCACTTTTTTTCATTTATGTATATTATATCTTTTGAAAATTCATTTTATAAAATATTATTTACTTATTTGAGATTCAACTTCATTCCGTGTAAATACAATTAAACTATTTCTTTTACAAATAGTA
>JAIUZE010047261.1:0-19366 GCA_022085475.1 Heliosperma pusillum | reverse complement strand
AAATCAGCCTAGTTTGAATTTGTTCTCCATTCCTCGTAATAAAGTCAAATGACACTGATTCACTGAAATGGAGATGATAGAGGTTTTTTTGTCAAGTGATGTCTGAAGCCTTAACTAGCGATCTTTTGCCTTTAACTAAGGTGCTGTTTCTCCTTGTAGGAAGACACGAGATGATCCTGAGATTCATGTAGCTGTACAATAATCCTTGAGCGTGTGATTTTGTTACGAAACTAATGCTGTGTGTTAACAATCCAGCTTAACTCTATAATAACCATCTGTATAGACGCCTAGACGGTGAGATGCGGCCGTGATTTCATAGTCGAGTTATTCTGGTTGTTGTACCTTGATGTAAATTGCAGATATCCTGATCGTAATATTATGTTCTGATTAACTAAATACAGGCCTCTCATGACAACGATCACTTGCATCAAGCGTGTTTCCTTTGATTTTATTATTTCCTTGTTTCTTCAATTAAAAGAGCAATGGCCTTTCTGGAAGGACAACTAATCTTCTGATGTAATATAGGGCTCAAATTTGGTTGAGTGGATATGAATTTTCAATATAATCTATTGACTTAGCTTGGATTATTCATATAAAATAACCCATTTTTAATTGCATTAGTTTAGAAACAAATCAATGAACCCCAGAACTGTAAGAGTATAAGACATCATTATTAGCAAATAGATTACAATAGTCTCCCTGTGGATAGCATCTTGACTTTGCTGGCTGCATCGGATCGAGACCATAAGGTTATTTGTGACTAGATGCGCAATAGCGTGTCATTTGTCGATGACGAATAACAATTGAGTTGAGGTTATTATTAGTTTTGCCATTTTTTATTTCCAAGAGAAAGACCGTGCTCCCCTTGTCATTTATCCATTAATTAAATTGTTATTATCATTATAAGTAATTTTCTTACCACGGTAATACCTTGTCAATAATTCCGATTGTAGAACCATTGTATAAGAGTCTTACTCATCTAATTATAAAGCAGAAAATTCCCACGGTACCCTGAACTTTGACATTTTGCTCGAAAGACCCAAATTTTTGACCCGAAAGACTTTGCCATAACTCGTGTTTACAAACTCGAAAAATGACGATTTTTCTTTTCAAATTGTTTATCTTTCTGAGAGCTATGATTTGAAAAAAAAAAAAAAATAACCGTATTTGGATCCCGCGGCTATGTGTTTTTGTATGTCAATGTTTTTTTACCGAACAAACTTTGAGTGGCCATATCTCTTGGTCACGAGTTCCGAACTCGCCATTTCTTTTTTCAAATCAAAGTTCGGGGGTACCGTATATAAAGCTACATATTTGTTTTTTCAAAACAATATTTGAAGACTAATTAAAATCATCTTCAACAAATCCACAACGTCGCATGACAATAAAAGAGGTGCTAAAATCCCATTACCTACCCTACAAAAAAAAAGGACAAAAAAGAAAACAGAAAAAAAAAATGTGAATTGCGTACTCCAATCTAACCGGGGCAAAGGAGAGAAAAGCCAGGAAAAGACGTTCAACAGAATTTCCAGTGGTTGTTGCAGTTGACACAAGTGACAAACGTAGTCATGGGTTCATCGGCACTACGAGTTTGCAGCTGATAGTAAGTGCACTTCCGCTGTCCACAGCGAGCGCATCTAAACTGATCGGTCGTGGCCTTAGGCGCAGCACCACGCTCGCAGTCAAACAACTTCTTCTCTTCGATTTCCTTCTTCTCTTGTCGTCTTTGTTCGCTGGCCATCTCGTCAGTCTTTAAGTTGCAAATTTTTTGAGAATCGACTTCCCCAAGAAGAACTTTTCTACGAAAGTCGGGATTATTTGGATCCCTGATGTTAAACATTATGCTTCGATACTTAAACTTGTGAGCACCAGTGGAACGACCCCAGTTTTCAAACATGACAGATTCCACCTTAACAGCTACTCGAATAGGATCACACGCCTCAATCTCTTGTTTTATACTGTCATCCACCTCACTTGGAACTTTTGACAAAGCTTCTACAAGCATTTCCCGCACTTTATCACGCATCGCATCATGTGTTAGCACCATTGAAGGTAACTTTGGGACAGAGTTAGCAGTTGGCTTCCTCACAGGCTCTGCTTTCGGCGAATTGCTTTCAATCTTCCTCTCCACTGAACCTGTTTCGGTTTTAGCAAGCTTGTGAGGTCTAAGCGAGAAATCCTTTTCAATCTTCTCAACATTGATAGGTTCGCCTTTTGATGGCTTTTCAGATTTTACTTGAATCTGTTTCTTGGTGGTCACGGCTTTTAAAGGCTCGCCTTTCACAGAATTATTGCAGCTTGAGCTGCCATTTTTCTTCTGTGCAGTTTCCTGAATAATTATGTTTTTCCATACATCAATTAAATCAGCAGCAACACTCTGAATCTTCGTTTTCGGATGTTTCGTGAGATGCCTTAAACGTTTCCCAACCTGAAGATTAACGTATAGCTCGACTAATAAGCTCAAATAGCAACAGATATCAAAGAACCACACATAGAAAACGGAGAGGAAACAAAACTCTTTATAAATGGTGTATTAAAACATTAAAGTTACTTACATTAGAACCTAATCTACATAAAATCGCTCCCGAAACATAATATCACAACAATGGGATTATTGGCCGACTTCATTTTGCCACTCTTCATTCCCACTCTTTAGGGTAGCTAAGTAAACACATTAAGAACAGAATTCCTATAGCACAGTAAACGCAAATTTTGACACTCCTTGTATTCCTTCTATTATTTGGTGCAGAGTTTCCTGGAACTTCTAACTACATTGTCTCTCGTTTCACTCTTCCTTCCTCATCTTAGTATCTTATAGGTTAATTGGAAATCACGATTGGGTTAGCCTATTAGCAGACTCATGTGGGACCAGAACTATCGGACATGGTTCAATGGTATCTAGGACGTGTCTACATCATTGACACTTTGACAGGGCTCTCAACCCAGCATTCAGCTCTACAGGTTCCTCAAGCAATACTAGTTATGGAGAAAGTGACTTGTTCACGTTTCTACTTGATATCCAATGAATGTATTTTCCGTTCTTATATTGTCATTGTAATTGGTTTGTAATTCTTCATTGTTGTAATACCATTCCTCCGACACTCTTAACTTCTTCCTCCTGATTTCTCTCTCGCATCCTCTCTTCATTCCTTAATGTTCGGTCTAAGCAATTTCACCCTCCATTCATCAAATTATGCTCATACAATAATCTCATCATCAAGGGCTTTTTTTTTCTTTCTTTCATAACCTAATTTTTTCTCTAACATTAGCCTCAGTAACTCGCTAAGGTTTATAAAGAACAACTCCCTCCGTCCCGGTCAATCGTTGTCCTTTCATTTTGGCACAAAGACCAAGAAAAGAGTGGGGACCATTTGTGGTTCCACTTAGTGGATAACAAGTAGACAATAGTCCCATTAGGTGATCAAACTACTCATAGAAAACATTTTTAATATAGAAAGGACTACAATTCACTGAGACACCCTAAAAAGAAATAGGACAACAAATGAGTGGGATGGAGGGAGTATTAAATTTTGGTATCCGTATTATATATTTGACGAACTCACCAAGAATCTCGTTCCTGCTTTGTAATTTTCAGATCTGCTTTACAAGTTCTTCCTTCTCTTTCTATATACATTCTTTTTACTTCTTGTTCGCCTTTTTTTCATATGCTTTAGTCGATTGTGGGTTGTCGGTTCTGATTGTGGAGTGATCGTGGGTTGGCGCGGTGAGTACTTAGTAGGCCCATGGTGAGGGATGTAAAAAGGCAGTGTTTTTTGGGGTTGAGAGGAGTGGTACTGGTGGTTGGAAGATAATTAAAGGGTTGAAGTATGTGGTCGGTGTAGTTTATGGCGGTAGTATGTCGGTGGTTGAAGCAGGCGGTGGTATGTCGATGGTTGGGGTTGGAAGTTTGGGACTGGGTGAGCAGGTGTGCTCAATTGTTGATTTTGGTTGGAGTGGTCTTCACCTGGTCGCCAATGAGTGGGAGAAGGAATGTCAGGCATGAGTGTGGGTAGTCATAAATGACTTACGGCAATGATCGACGGTAATAGCTGGGGTAGGGACGGCTGCGGCTGGGGTAGGGATTATGATAGCTAAGAGGAGTTGGAAATAGTGGCAAGGCTACGATTGTCATATACACTGACAAAGTCAAAAGCCTATCAATAATCACAATGGTACCTAGTACCTTAAAAGATAATTTCGCAGCTTAAAAACCTATCTATACCTTCCAAAGTTGTTTATTTGCTTAACATTATTGGTTGAAATGCAGAATATTAATATTAATATTAATATATAAAAGAAGGGAAAAAGAAAAGGGGGGGTTGGGTACCTGAGTAGAAACAAGGATTTGATAATTGACAGGGAAAAGTTTGAGGTGGTTTAAGGCATCAAGGCAACGAGTTTCAGAGGCAGCGTCGTCAACTTCAGACATGGCCACATCAGCCGCTCTTTTCGCCGCTTCGTATAAGGATATCAACTCATCTTCCATCTCCTATCAACTTTGCTCAATTCATTATATCAAATTAAAGAGTTCAAATACAAGTCAATAATAAATAATCAATAATCATAAATAAAGGAGAAATACCTTGAGTAATTACTGATTAGTGAGTAAGCTAGAGGAATAGATCCCAAAGAAGAAGATGGATGAGAGAAGGAAAGGAAACTGTTGTTAGTTGTTGGACAAGAGTAAGAGGAAGAGAAACGAGGTTTGCAGGGGATTTGGAAACCCAATAACTTGTGGCTTCTGGGTTTAGACTTTAGACGACATACAATTACTCTTTTACTCTTCATATAGACGCTTATCACTTACCTCTCCAAAACCAATTTCCAATTCAACTTTTCATTTTTTCTTTCAAGTTTATACCCTTTAATTTCTTAAACTTGATTTTTTGCCAGTGCATCGCACGGTTATACATTAATGTGATTATAACAATTAACTTATAGATTTAAATTGTTGAAATTTGAGCTTTTAACTTATTACGCACTAACTTTTAAATATGTAAGAAGTTTGACCTTTAACTTATTAACTTTTAACAATATAATATTGACATGAATTAAATTTTATTTGATTAATTATTTTATATCCTACTAAAATAATTAAATTTCATCAGAAGCTCTTAAATTTGATATTAATTCGACTTTTTATGGAAATAGTATATTTATTTAATAAATTAAATAACTTGCTTTCACTCTCGCTTAACCTTCTCACTCAATTTGCCTTGCTACTCAAATAAGTGGAATGCCTACCGTTCTAAAACTGTTGATATCTCTTTACCTTCAATTACTCACTCTTTCTCATTCAATTGTCTACTTTTTTATTCTTTGTGTTTTTTATTTATTTAAATGTACACAATTTGACTACGACGATGGGAGTAAACTTGTAACACCCGCAAATGTACCCTATTTTTATAAGTAAAATATTTTACGGATACTTTTCAGCGAAATTTAGTTTTAGTTTAGAATTAAATTTTCCGTGTCGAATTTAGAATTTCCGAGTTCGTATTTGGATTTTACGCGAGATTTCATGTAAATCCCGTCTTAAGTCGTCTTTGACTTTTATTGACTTTTTCCCTCATACTCCCTCATACTACCTCCTAACCTAATTCATACTCACACAAACACAACACTTTCTTCCTTACTAAGAAAACAACCAAAGCCTTGCCTCCATTTTTTATCCAAGCTTAGATTCGTCATAACTCATTCGTTTCTCGCTCAAATTTACGTAAGTTCGTCTTATTCTTCCCCTCTTAGCTTCCTCTATCCGTATTGGTAATAAAATTACCGTCTTTCTCGCTTTTCAAACTTTCCGTCTTTCTCAAGGTGAAGAATATTCATCTTTTATTAACTAATTGTAGGTGGTGACCTTCAAGATCCCGACAAAGATTATTTCTTAATCGAAGAGAACCTTGACGCGGAGTGAAGACGCATAAAGGTAATGGTGAAGGGTTACTCGATATCATTTACGTGTTTTACATGCTTTATATGTTAGAATTCGTATTTAGAATACGATTAGTAAGCTTAGAATTCATGTTATTGATGATGATTGTTGTTAGTTGATGGTTTGTGATGATAAATGAGGATTTTTGGTTGATAACATGTTGGGATTTGATCGTGCCTGAGTCCCGTGTAGGACGCTGGCAGCGTCGTGGGGCGCTGGCAGCGTTACTCGCTGCCGACTGCGGTTTTCCTGCACTGACCCCTTTTCGTAAAATGATCATATCTCCTTCGTTACTTACTTGTTTTGGGCTTGTGACATCCCGTTGGAACCGTAAGAGGATAAGCTATCACCTTCATTTGGAATTTCTGCATTTGGATGTCTAGAACTCTAGTTATGACCGTTTGAAGTGGACCCTTGTTTTAGTTGGTTTCCAAACAACGTTGTTTTGGAGAGGTGATCTATGTTTTTATTCATTATGCTTCATAAACTTGTTCTAATGCTTATGTATCATGTATTGATTCATTTGTATCATAGTTAAGTTTATATAATTCCCTATTCTCATGTTTTGTGACGGTTTTTGGTATGTCCCACTTTGAGTCGATTTTTACAAATGTTACGGTTTGAGCACTATTTTGTTATGTGCCTATGTACTCTCATTCCCTTGCTATCTCCACGTTCGTAGGCTGGAATGGCGGAACGGGGATAGTATCCTACTGCTTAATTGCAGTGTTAGTGGGCATACGACGACGTTTGTTGGGAGGCAACGCATTGCGTTGATATCGACCCACCGTCAAATGTGTGTCCATTGCGAGGTGGTGTCATTTTGCATGTAGGTGTAACCGCTTGTTTATGAGGCTTGTCTCTTTCTTTCTGCCTCTTTTCATGCAGGTTGACCGAATTTTGGGTACTCGAGACGTCTTTGTAGGATCGAGGTCTTGGATGTAGAACGTCCTTACCCACATAGTCGAAATCGGGAAATGGTCCTTATATCCCGAGAGTTCTGGCATGTTTAGTAGACTAGACCCGTATTATATCGTTCGTCCTACATGAGGAAATTAGTCTACATAATACGAAATGAATTGAATCGTGTATGCGTTCAGGTAATGTCTTATCCCTGATGCCTTTTAAATCCATACTGTCATGTACACGTGCTAGTAACGTTTCATTTGACCGGGACGAGATTCGTCATTGTGTCGGTTGTGTGTTGGATGATATTACATGAATGATGTATCATGTTGATCTTGAATGACTTGCAGCTTTGTTTGTCGAGTCCTCAATCTTATCAACTTATACCGCTAACGGAGCGATGTAAGCCCTAGTGAGCGTATTCGGTTGCCTAAGAGTGTCTTCCCCGAGTCTTTGTATAACATGATGGATTCGGATTTGTATTTCATATACTCTTATCATTATATATATTGAATTGCCTATCTATCCTTATCGTATTTCACATGTATATCTATATATGCATGCTTCTACTTTTGTATTTCCTTTTATGTACGTTTAATGTGATATGGCTGGGAGAACCCGGAGTTACTCCCCACTGACTGTGGCGTTCATGTTTTTCGTGGATGAACAGGGTGCTTGATTGGATGGCTTTTTGCTTGTGGTATTTTGGGTTCGGGTGTGAGCTAGCGGGCGTTCTCCCTGGATGAAACACCTCTAGACGTTATTTAGCTAGTTTGTTAATCACTTGACTTTGATAACATTTTGAGAGACTTCGTCTCTTGTAGTATTTTGTATTTGGTTTGTAATTATTGACATTCCTCGTATTTCTATCTTGCATGTAAAAAATTTTAAAAACACCGTATTTTCCGCTTTATAATTCACATGCTTGTTATGTTTTATTTCCGCATTCTCGAGGGTTGTCACAGTTGGTATCAGAGCTTTGTCGCTCCCGACGCACACACGGGAACCCTAAACTTAAACTACATGACCTTGAAATAATGAATGAGAGATGGGTAGAAGTTAAGGATTTTACTTGGTAGTCTATTTATTTATGCTAATTGTTAGGAGTAACTTAATTTGTTTTGTTTCTTATGAAGATGGTTAGACCTCGATTGGTTGAGAACGTTATGCTAGAAGCTTTCACCCAAGTGTTGAAAAATCAACAAGATGCGGCTTTAGCTCAAGCCAACCAAGTTCCCCCTCGTAGAGAAGATAACCATCAAGGAGGCTACGTTTGGATAGCAAGTCAAATAGCTAGGAGTAAGATTATACCTTACGGTGGAGAGTCGGGCCCTACCGAGCTATCGGAATGGTTCCGTGAGATGGAGAAGCAGTTTGATCTATACCAAGTCCGTGAAGAGGACAAGGTGAGGATCGCAAAGCACTTCCTTGTAAGGGAAGCTGATAATTGGTGGGCTATCACTAGTGCCACCGCTACTCTAGAAGATGATTTCAATTAGGCTTGTTTCAAAGCTCTGGTGGAAGGAAGATTTTATCCTAAAGAGCTTAAGCAACAAAGTCTCAAGGAGTTTATTGACTTCAAGCAAGGTAACTTGTCTGCGCAAGACTTCACTACGGAGTTCAACAAGCTTGCTCATTTTGCTCCAAGGCTTATCAGAGATGACGAGGACCGAGCCTTCTATTACCGCAACAAGCTGAGTGCTTTACTTCAAAGTAAAGTGAGGAGGAATACTATCTCCTTTGGGGATTTATATGATGATGCTCTATGTGCCGAGAATTCAATGAAGGCCATCAAGGATGAAGCTATGATGAAGAATCCCTCTCCTTCCCCCTCTTCAATCCAAGGTCAAATTTCCATGACGAAAGACCTTCCACTCCCTCTTCTTCTAATGCCTATGCTAACAAGAGGCGTTTCAATGCTCCCTCAAACTCCAATGCAAGAACACTTGCTCCTTATCACCCTCAAGCTCAAGGACGAATGTGTGACGGTTGTAGGAAACCCGTTCACCCCGGAGTTGGATGCTATGATAGGCCCCTCTTTTGTTTTCTTTGCAAGAAGCTGGGTCATCGCTTTCGTGAATGCCCCGATCGTCAGACTCCCGCACCCGGTGCCAGAGCTAAAGGATCCATTTACGTACTCAGCCGAGCCGAAGCTAATGCTCACCCGGAGATCGTTACTGGTAGGTTCACTTCCTTAGATCAACCTCATTTTCCTTTTCCGCCTTCATCTTTTCCATCATATCGTAGTCTTTATATGATGCCTCCTAGCGTTCTTGGTATCATGTTTCGTTTTCCATAATCCCTTGTGAGGTAGTTTTCTCTTTAGCTAATGTAAGGAGTTAGCAGGTGTGTTTTGATGATGCACCAAATATGGTACCTACCCACCCTATGGAGCTAGATTCATGTTTAAATTGACTATAAGGAATTGAGGATAAGCTTAGGTTGAACCTCTCTTGGTGATTTTAGACTTTGAATCTTGGTGTTGCAATATCATTTTGAGGACCGAGCTAAGCGTAAGGATAGTTGTTGTTGTTGAGGATTATAGTGGTGGCTTTAGACGTTACTTAAGAATTTATTGTCTTTATATGTTGGACCCTAACAAGAATGTTTCCCTTATGGAATTTGGACTTGGTGACCAATCTCGAAGAATATTTTTATAAGCAAAGACCGATACATTGTGAGTTTTGATGGACTAGATGATTTGATTAATTGACGTATCGCCATGTGTTTGGCAAATATGTATGATTTGGAATTTGTACTCATTCTTTGCTTGAGGAATTATGATTTGACTCTTGAGGATGAGAAAGTCCATGTAAATTTAGGATAATGAGTTTGAAGTAAATTAGATCAAAGGATTTCATAGTAAGTCTCTTTTACCTTGTGGTTGTTAGGAATCATGTTTCCCTAGAGATAAATGTTTTGTTGGTGGTTCCTAATAAGAGTTTTGATGAAGCTAAAAAGATTAGAGTACGTAATGAATATTTCTTGTGGATTGTTAGTTGTGGAGTCTACCGTGCCGATGGACTTAGGTAAATATATTGGATTTGAATAATTGGGATTTGTTGCTCGAAGTTTCATGTTTATGAAATATTTTTGTAGAAATCTAATGATCGAGAATGTTGAGGATAAATTGCACTCTCTTGAGGACTAGTTTGTTCGTGAAGTTAGTGATGTCGAGTTGCGAGCGACGTTTGAATTATCATAGATGAAAGATAGGTTTGGAGTTCGTCCCTCTCTCTCCCCTCAATTTAATCCTTGCTCAATCTTCTACTCTTCAATCCTTTCCCCTTTTTGGTCCATTTTGCTCGTTGGACGTACCTCTTAGTATCGCGATTTGTGATTTCGATGTTCGAATCGCTCTACGTACGTGTAATGTCTTCTTATTTTGAATTTATCTTTGAGAAAACCTTCAAATCCCCATATCGTATTTTTAATTTAACTTTTTAAAGAAGTCTAAAGATGGATTTTGTACCCTCGTTTTGGAGAAAATAGATTTCTTTTGCTTTTATACTTGGATTATGCGTTGGTTGGATGTTTGGACTTGTTATTAGAGACGTCTGGTGACTAGTCTTACACTTATTAACACTTGTCTGATTTTCGATTTCACTATTTCGACATAGATTTGATTTTTGATAGCTAGAGTTCTCGTTCGCGACGGGCACTCTTGTGATTCGTAAATAAGGTTTCGCACTTATGAAAAATCTCCTTAAACCATTTTCGAGAAGAACATCGTTTCATAAATATTTCCCTTATAAAAGTTTTTGCATTAATTTTGGAAACCGATTCTTGTCCTTGATACTTTTGTTTTCTACTCTCAAGTGGACGAAACTTTTTAAAAGGTGGGATGATTGTAACACCCGCAAATGTACCCTATTTTTATAAGTAAAATATTTTAAGGATACTTTTCAGCGAAATTTAGTTTTAGTTTAGAATTAAATTTTCCGTGTCGAATTTAGAATTTCCGAGTTCGTATTTGGATTTTACGCGAGATTTCATGTGAATCCCGTCTTAAGTCGTCTTTGACTTTTATTGACTTTTTCCCTCATACTCCCTCATACTACCTCCTAACCTAATTCATACTCACACAAACACAACACTTTCTTCCTCACTAAGAAAACAACCAAAGCCTTGCCTCCATTTTTTATCCAAGCTTAGATTCGTCATAACTCATTCGTTTCTCGCTCAAATTCACGTAAGTTCGTCTTATTCTTCCCCTCTTAGCTTCCTCCTATTGATGCATGCATTTTATATGCATGCTTAGCCTGTATTTGCCTCCATTATATGTTTGTATTTGAGCTCCTTTGAGCTATTCTATCATAGTTTTCCCTTGTTTGCTACTCATGGTGTTCTTGCTGTCATTTATGCAGGAACGAAGCCATTTATGCTTACTTTGGAGGATTTAGGATGAGGACCGAACTTCGCATCGCACACAGACGACAGCAGAATTTCTAAGGAATGAAGTCAGAATCCCTACATGATCAAACACAAGCCATCGATCGACCAAGACATATTGAGCTTAATGGGCGTGATGCCGATCGACAAAGACTTATGTCGATCGAAAACAGAGCTCATCTCAACTAACCCGATCGACCAAAAGCTATACCGATCGGTGAATACGTCTTATTATCCAAAGACGAGCTCAACTCAGGCCCAACTAATGTACAATCCCAAGATTCATTTCTGAGAGGCGAAACCCTAATTCAAGGTTAAAAGGAGGACGAAGGCAAACCCTGGAGGCATCTCATTGTATTGCAAACAATCCCTTGTCACGGATTGGAAGCAATTGTTCATTTATTTCCTTTAAACTTCTCAAAAACTCGTGGCTATTAGTTTGATTCTGGTTTTAGAAGGCTTTCAAGTTATTTTCAGTTGTAATTCAGACATTGTCGATCGGATCCTCTCTCTGCCGATCGACCAGAACTCCCTATCAAATCGATTTTTAAGTTTTATTTCGTAAGTCTGGTTATTTCCCTCCTGCTTAATTTTTATTATTGCATTATGAATTCTGAATCCTTTCCCCTCGTATTTTTAGATCTAGTTAGAGCCATGCGTAGCTAAACTCATTCTAGGGCTAGGGACGTAATCGATACTTAAGGGAATTAGTTTAGTCAATTAAATCGTTATATTGATTTCTCTGGTTTATTTCATTACGTTAAATTATTTGTGGCCACATCTAGTTGACGTTAGCGTGACAACCTTTTGAGACCGATCCAGTAATCTTGGTAAAGACGACTAAACCATAAAAGGTATTTAAATAGGCAGGCCGACCAAGTACCCTATTTTCCTACCCGAGACTATTTCTATGACCTTGACGACCCCTATTCCTTATAGTTGAGAACTGTCCCGTCCGGCCCTAGACTCTCTTATATTGATCTCCTTCGCTTATTTACATATACTTTTAGTTAGCTTTCTTGCCTTTATCTTGTTTCTTTTATTCACTTCTAACTCAATCCTTAAAAACGACGACCTTAGTAGATTTAGAATTGCGACCTTAGATCAAATTGAATTAGACTACCTCCCCGAGAATTCGATCCCTGACTTGCCACTAGCTATTTGTAGTTAGTTTAGTTGGAGTTATAAATATTATCTGATAACAGTTTTAGCGCGACATAAAATCGTTCATCAAATTGGCGCCGTTGCCGGGGAGGCAACAATTTTAATCAAATTTAGGGTTTTAATTTAATTCTACTACCTTTGTCGATCGACAGTCACTTTAGTCGATCGACCTGCCTTTATTACTGATCTGTTTTGTTGGTTTAAGTGATTTATGCGCAGGAGTAACTCTGTTCCATTGGGAAATTTCGATCCAGAACCAGAGAGAACTCTTCGCAGGAGACGAAGGCTAGTTTACCAGTCACCTGTCGTCAGTGATACTGATTCTGAGCCCAGTCCGCCGATCACCAGACCACCTTTGCCGATCCACAGAACCATGCCTAGACTATCAGAGGATGGTTTACCTTCTGCCGCTCAAGTTCCCACTGGAACTTTGAAGCAATCCCTTACTGCCACGAACTTTAAGGTTGAATCTGGATTTTACAACCTAATCCGCAAGTAACAGTTTGGTGGCAGCCCAACCGAAGATCCCGCGCGTCATATCAACAAGTTCTGTGATTTATGCCAGTTGATAACTCATGAGGAGGTGACGCAGGACGAACTCAAGAGGATGTTATTTCCGCATTCGTTAAAAGACAAGGCCTCATCTTGGCTAGAGACCTTACCAGAAGCATCCAGTAGCCAGTGGGACACTCTTGTGCTAGCATTCTATAGGAAGTTCTTCCCTGCCGAACGTACTGCCCATTTGAGGATGCAGATCACCGGATTCAGGCAGCGATTGAACGAGACTCTCTATGATGCATGGGAGAGATTCAAGGCTCTTGAGAAGCAGTGCCCGCATCACGGGTTCACTCCGGGATTTATAGCTATGACCTTCTACAACTCACTCACGCCGGATTCTAGAAGGATATTGGACTCTGCATCCAATGGTCGATTTGACACTATTGAAGTGGCAGAGGCCAGAAACACTATTGAAGCTATGGCAAGCCACAACGTTCAGTATTCTCAGCCTTCCTACACCACGGTAGGAGCCATAGGAGAAGAAGCTCACTTCCAGCAAAGTGTGAATTCGCAAATTGAGGACCTTAAGGCACAATTGGCCAGTTTGAAGGTCCAACCACCAAGTCCGTCGATCACCATACCACCATTGCCGATCGGCGCCTTGCAACAACATCCGCTTTCTTTGTGTGAAAGCTGTGGGAACTACGGACACTTGTCTTATGGATGTCCAAGTACTGAAGAACAAGTTGCAGCATTCCAGACCTATAGACAGAATGCCTACAACCATTTCAATCAGTCTTACAAGCCTTATGCGCAGCAATACACTCCGTCTAGACCACCAGTTGCTGCGATTCCAACACCTACTCCACCACCATATCAACATCCAAACAAGGCTGCATCCACATCGTCACCGCAACCTTACAAGTCACCCACCTTTACCGACATGAATGATCTACGAAGCATGTTGCAAGGGGTTCTGAAAAGCCAAGAGCACCTTATTGCTCAAGTGGCTCAAGTGGCTAAAAGTGACCAAGAAAAGTCTAGCGCCATCAAGAATTTGGAGATTCAATTAGCCCAGCTGGCAACTTCACAAGCACAAAGGCAGCCGGGGCACCTCCCTCCACAGCCTCATGACAACCTTCATCAAGCTCTCGCAATCCAATTGCGAAGTGGAACAAGCTACAAGGGTCCTGAAATCCCTACCACGCACTATGAGGTCGAGGACATTACCAATGAAGATGAGCTTTATGGTTCTAAGCCTGCACTTCCTGATGCTCCTAGAGCTGAAAAGGAGGTTCAGGTTGGTAAGACTCCAGTGTTACTACAGAAGTGCCGATCGACTGAACGAGATGCCGATAGACAAGGGTCCAGTTCTGCATCTGTTACTGATAAAGATGACAAGGCGAAACAGAAAGCTGCACACCCACCAATTGCTATACAGCTGCCATTCCCCAATCGATTGAAAAGTCAGAAAGTTGAGAAGCAGTTCGCCAAGTTCATGGAAGTCATGAAAAACTTGCAGGTAACTGTCCCTTTTACTGAATTAATGCAACAAGTTCCATCTTATGCTAAATTCATGAAGGACATTTTGAATCGAAAACGTAACTTTGATGACCATGAAACTATTGCTTTTACGGAACAATGTAGTGCAGTCTTAGAAAACAGCCCCCCTAAACAACAAGACCCTGGGAGTTTTTCTATCCCATGCACCATTGGGACCCTAGTTATCGAGAAAGCCCTATGCGACCTGGGGGCTAGTGTTAGTGTTATTCCCTTCTCGATTTGTCAAAGACTGAACATGGGAGACCTCAAGATGACAAACATAACCCTTCAGATGGCTGATAGGAGTATAAGGAGACCCTTAGGAATCTTAGAGGACGTACCCGTGAAGGTAGGGAAACACTTCATACCAGTAGACTTCATCGTATTAGACATAGCTGAGGATGCACACATCCCCATCATCCTAGGTAGACCATTCCTGCGCACAGCAGGAGCCATTATTGACCTTAGGAAGGGACGTTTGACCCTAGAAATTGGGGAGGAGACCGTAACTTTTAACATGCCTTTGTCTATGAGAAGTCCAATGATCGAGGAAACTGTTTTTGTTATTGATATTGTGGATGAGGCCATTGTGGAAGCTTGGACCACAGCCTTAGAGGTCGATACCCTTGATGCTTTGATGGGTGTTGAGCCATGTGCAGGAAAAACAGGCTTCTTTGATGCAGGAATCAGTCTTGAGATCCCAGCTGATGGAGAGGACGAAGAAGCAGTACCAAGCTGTGACACAGAAGGCCTGCCGATCGACCTTACCTTATGCCGATCTACGGAGACCCCTGCCGATGGAGATTTTGGAGCTACTAGTAGTGGAGAAGCTCTATGCCTTGATTTCTCAGCTTACGTAGCTGAAACAGTTAAACCTGAGCTTAAGCCCCTTCCCTCTCATTTGAAATATGCATACTTAGATGATTTTGAATTGAATCCTGTGATTGTCAGTGCTAAATTGAGTGATGAACAGTTAAAATCATTATTAATTGTTTTGCGTCGTAACAGAACTGCACTTGGATATCGCTTGGATGATTTGAAGGGGATTAGCCCTGATTTTTGTATGCATCGTATTAATTTGGAGGAGGGTCATAGACCATGTGTTCAGAGTCAGCGTCGATTAAGTCCTAACATGCATGAAGTTGTCAAAAAGGAGGTCTTAAAATTACTTGATGCTGGGATTATCTACCCGATTTCAGATTCTAAGTGGGTCAGTCCTGTCCATGTTGTCCCTAAAAAGGGCGGGACTACTGTCGTTAAAAATGATAAGAATGAATTGATCCCCACTAGGATTATCACGGGTTGGCGTATGTGCATTGATTACCGTAGACTGAACACTGTCACCCTCAAGGACCATTTCCCTTTGCCCTTCATTGACCAGATGTTAGAGAGGCTTGCTTCTCACAAGTATTTCTGTTACTTAGACGGGTATTCTGGATTTTTCCAAATCCCGATTCACCCAAGTGACCAGGAAAAGACTACTTTCACCTGCCCCTTTGGCACCTTCGCCTATCGGCGTATGCCGTTTGGTTTATGTAATGCCCCTGCGACCTTCCAACGTTGTATGATGAGTATTTTTTCGGATTATATTGAAAAGACTATGGAAGTGTTTATGGATGACTTTAGTGTGCATGGTGCTAGTTTTGATGATTGTCTGGTTAATTTAGAGCAAGTTTTGAAACGATGTGTCGATGTTAATCTTGTCTTGAACTGGGAGAAGTGTCATTTCATGGTTAACGAGGGAGTGGTTTTGGGACATGTTGTCTCTGAACGGGGAATTGAAGTAGATAAAGCTAAAGTACAGGTCATAGAACAACTTCCACCTGCGTGAATGTGAAGGGAGTTAGGAGGTTTTTGGGTGATGCTGGTTTTTATAGACGCTTTATTAAAGATTTTTCCAAGATTGTTAAACCACTAACCCAATTGCTCCTTAAAGATGCTATTTTTGATTTCACTGATGCTTGTCTTGATGCTTTTAACAGGATCCGTGAAGCGTTGATCTCAGCTCCTATTATCCAACCACCGGACTGGTCCATGCCATTCGAGATAATGTGTGACGCCAGCGACTTTGCATTGGGAGCTGTGCTTGGGCAAAGAAAGGATAAGGCACTTCACGCGATATACTATGCAAGCAAGACCCTAGACAATGCCCAAAGAAACTATGCCACAACGGAGAAGGAGCTCCTTGCCATTGTTTATGCCTTGGAAAAGTTTCGGACCTATTTGCTTGGTTCCAAGGTGATAGCTTACACGGAACCATGCAGCCTTGAAGTACTTGTTAGCAAAGAATGAAGCTAAGCCAAGGCTGATCCATTGGATTTTACTGCTGCAAGAGTTCGATTTGGAAATCAAAGACAAGAAGGGAGCTGAAAACGTAGTTGCTGACCATTTGTCCAGAATTCAGCCTGTCCTGATCGACAAGATGGCCTGCCGATCGACGACAGCTTCCCTGATGACTCTCTGATGGCTGTTCGAGATACTACTGGTGAGCCATGGTATGCAGACTACGCAAATTATTTGGTGGGTAAGCAGCTGCCTCCGGATATGACCTATCAGCAGAAGAAAAAGTTCTTGTCGGACGTACGACGCTATTTTTGGGATGATCCCTACTTATTTAGGGAATGTGCAGATGGTCTATTTCGGAGATGTATTCCTCAATGGGAAGTGCAAGCTATCTTGAGGGAGTGTCATGCCTCACCATATGCCGGACATCATGGTCCATCACGTACTATGGCTCGAGTTAATCAGTGCGGGTTTTATTGGCCAACACTTTTCAAGGATTGTCGCGATTTTGTCCTTTCATGTGATCGTTGTCAGAGGACGGGTAATATTTCAAGGAGGCATGAGATGCCTCAAACTGGGATCCTCGAAGTTGAGATATTCGACGTATGGGGAATTGATTACCAAGGTCCATTTCCTTCATCACATGGAAATGAGTATATTCTTGTAGCCGTCGACTATGTTTCTAAGTGGGTTGAGGCCATTGCCTCTCCAAAATGCGATTCCAAAACGGTGATTAAGATTTTCAAGTCAATCATTTTTCCACGATTCGGTGTTCCTAGAGCTGTGATTAGTGATGGTGGATCGCATTTCCATGAGCGACGGCTAGATGATTTGTTGCTGAAATATGGTGTGAACCACCGTACAGGCCTCGCTTATCATCCACAGACTAGTGGACAGGTTGAGGTGTCCAATCGGGAGCTTAAAACTATCCTGGAAAAAGTTGTGTCAACTTCTAGAAAGGATTGGAGTGCTAAATTGGATGATACGCTATGGGCCTACCGGACAGCATACAAGACGCCGATCGGGGCCAGCCCCTATAGGCTAGTATATGGCAAGTCCTGTCACCTACCTGTGGAGCTGGAACACAAGGCATGGTGGGCGATTAAATCTTTAAACTTAGATCCGCAGTTGAGTGGAGAATTGAGGCTACAACAGCTAAATGAGCTCGATGAGTTCAGATTTGGTGCTTATGATAGTGCTCGTTTGTACAAGGAGCGAACCAAGAAGCTGCATGACAAGTTGATCTTGCCGCGTGAATTTGAAGCAGGTGATAAAGTCCTACTATTTAACTCCAGGTTAAAGGTGTTTCCTGGAAAGCTGAAATCACGGTGGACCGGTCCATTCGAGGTGACCGAAGTGTCTAGGTTCGGATATGTTGAGTTAAAGGGAGATAATGGAGAATTATTCAAAGTAAATGCTCAACGAATCAAATTATATCGTGGCGATCCGAAAGAAATTGGTGTAGTGGAGGTCATTTATAATGACCCCGCTTCTCCACTATATGCTTGATCAAAAATAGGTCGGGTGGGACCTTCATAAAATCCCGCTACCGGAAGGCAGTCCGGATCAGACATTATTAGTTTAGATCTCTAATTTTTATTTCTATTTTGCATTGTTTTATTTGATGTAACAGGGAAACAAGTTGACAAGGATAAAACTTGGACCATACCGATCGACAGTCAACAACGCCGAACGGTTTGCCTGCTTAATCCAGAAATTTGGCCCCCCCTTTGAAGGAATCCTGCAGAAAAAGGAAAAAGACAAGAGTCTAGTGCATTGGGCAGAGTGTGGAAGCTTTAATCATAAAAGCATCTTGATCACATGTTACTCTTGGGAAGGGAGAAGCTATTGTATCCACACCTTTGTTTTTCTTTATGCATGCACCGTCCCACCCTTCCTTAACTTCTCTATATATTGTCTACACTTGACATTTACTCCATCACATTAACACAACAACGAACTCACAAAACAAAAGAAATCATACCCACTGCCGATCGATCTTGAAATTTGCCGATCGATACCTGCAATTAAATCAACATTTTTTGTTTGTTCGTGTCTTGTTTCAGATAATGTCGATGACGAGAAGGAGTGCTGCTTTTAGGTCGAATCTGGACGCGGTTCTGGACAACAATGGCTATGGTCATATCATCTTCGCCGATAATGAACAAAAAGAAAAGTTTGCAGAACTTATGGGAAGACAAATGATCGCAACGCGGTTCATATGTTTGGAAACATTAGGGGCACTTGGAATCAAGAAGGGGATGAAGAAACTGTTGAAAAGGTCAGGGTGTGAAGGCCTATACAAAATGCGTGAGCACACGTACCGGTGTCTCACATTGGAGTTCCTGTCAAGCTTCTATTATGATGAAGAAGAACCGGCTGTAAACTTCCGTCTTTTTAATGAAGACCACTGCTTGTATCCAACCGATGTCATCTCATACATCACCCCGTCCTCCGCTTGTGGGGACGCCTCGTTGGTAGTACTTATTTTGCACGTCCAGAGCCAACAAATATGAAGAATGTCGAGGTGCACATGCTGTTTAGTGCCCTTAACATTGACGGGGGCGAACACTTCAATGTTAATGTGGCTCATTTCGTAGCCAAACATTTGGAAGCCGTTGTTTTGGGTGCCGTCAAACCTATCAT
>JAIUZE010047260.1:0-10761 GCA_022085475.1 Heliosperma pusillum | reverse complement strand
TCTCCTTCGCTTATTTACATATACTTTTAGTTAGCTTTCTTGCCTTTATCTTGTTTCTTTTATTCACTTCTAACTCAATCCTTAAAAACGACGACCTTAGTAGATTTAGAATTACGACCTTAGATCAAATTGAACTAGACTACCTCCCCGTGAATTCGATCCCTGACTTGCCACTAGCTATTTGTAGTTAGTTTAGTTGGAGTTATAAATATTATTTGATAACAGTTTTAGCGCGACATAAAATCGTTCATCAAATTGGCGCCGTTGCCGGGGAGGCAACAATTTTAATCAAATTTAGGGTTTTAATTTAATTCTAGTACCTTTGTGGATCGACAGTCACTTTTGTCGATCGACCTGCCTTTATTACTGATCTGTTTTGTTGGTTTAAGTGATTTATGCGCAGGAGTAACTCTGTTCCATTGGGAAATTTCGATCCAGAACCAGAGAGAACTCTTCGCAGGAGACGAAGGCAAGTTTACCAATCACCTGTTGTCAGTGATACTGATTCTGAGCCCAGTCCACCGATCACCAGACCACCTTTGCCGATCCACAGAACCATGCCTAGACTATCAGAGGATGGTTTACCTTCTGCCGCTCAAGTTCCCACTGGAACTTTGAAGCAATCCCTTACTGCCACGAACTTTAAGGTTGAATCTGGATTTTACAACCTAATCCGCAAGGAACAGTTCGGTGGCAGCCCAACCGAAGATCCCGCGCGTCATATCAACAAGTTCTGTGATTTATGCCAGTTGATAACTCATGAGGAGGTGACGCAGGACGAACTCAAGAGGATGTTATTTCCGCATTCGTTAAAAGACAAGGCCTCATCTTGGCTAGAGACCTTACCAGAAGCATCCAGTAGCCAGTGGGACACTCTTGTGCTAGCATTCTATAGGAAGTTCTTCCCTGCCGAACGTACTGCCCATTTGAGGATGCAGATCACCGGATTCAGGCAGCGATTGAACGAGACTCTCTATGATGCATGGGAGAGATTCAAGGCTCTTGAGAAGCAGTGCCCGCATCACGGGTTCACTCCGGGATTTATAGCTATGACCTTCTACAACTCACTCACGCCGGATTCTAGAAGGATATTGGACTCTGCATCCAATGGTCGATTTGACACTATTGAAGTGGAGAGGCCAGAAACACTATTGAAGCTATGGCCAGCCACAGCGTTCAGTATTCTCAGCCTTCCTACACCACGGTAGGAGCCATAGGAGAAGAAGCTCACTTCAAGCAAAGTGTGAATTCGCAAATTGAGGACCTTAAGGCACAATTGGCCAGTTTGAAGGCCCAACCACCAAGTCCGTCGATCACCATACCACCATTGCCGATCGGCGCCTTGCAACAACATCCGCTTTCTTTGTGTGAAAGCTGTGGGAACTACGGGCACTTGTCTTATGGATGTCCAAGTACTGAAGAACAAGTTGCAGCATTCCAGACCTATAGACAGAATGCCTACAACCATTTCAATCAGTCTTACAAGCCTTATGCGCAGCAATACACTCCGTCTAGACCACCAATTGCTGCGATTCCAACACCTACTCCACCACCATATCAACATCCAAACAAGGCTGCATCCACATCGTCACCGCAACCTTATAAGTCACCCACCTTTACCGACATGAATGATCTACGAAGCATGTTGCAAGGGGTTCTGAAAAGCCAAGAGCACCTTATTGCTCAAGTGGCTCAAGTGGCTAAAAGTGACCAAGAAAAGTCTAGCGCCATCAAGAATTTGGAGATTCAATTAGCCCAGCTGGCAACTTCACAAGCACAAAGGCAGCCGGGGCACCTCCCTCCACAGCCTCATGACAACCTTCATCAAGCTCTCGCAATCCAATTGCGAAGTGGAACAAGCTACAAGGGTCCTGAAATCCCTACCACGCACTATGAGGTCGAGGACATTACCAATGAAGATGAGCTTTATGGTGCTAAGCCTGCACTTCCTGATGCTCCTAGAGCTGAAAAGGAGGTTCAGGTTGCTAAGACTCCCGTGTTACTACAGAAGTGCCGATCGGCAGAACGAGATGCCGATAGACAAGGGTCCAGTTCTGCATCTGTTACTGATAAAGATGACAAGGCGAAACAGAAAGCTGCACACCCACCAATTGCTATACAGCTGCCATTCCCCAATCGATTGAAAAGTCAGAAAGTTGAGAATCAGTTCGCCAAGTTCATGGAAGTCGTGAAAAACTTGCAGGTAACTGTCCCTTTTACTGAATTAATGCAACAAGTTCCATCTTATGCTAAATTCATGAAGGACATCTTGAATCGGAAACGTAACTTTGATGACCATGAAACTATTGCTTTTATGGAACAATGTAGTGCAGTCTTAGAAAACAGCCCCCCTAAACAACAAGACCCTGGGAGTTTTTCTATCCCATGCACCATTGGGACCCTAGTAATCGAGAAAGCCCTATGCGACCTGGGGGCTAGTGTTAGTGTTATTCCCTTCTCGATTTGTCAAAGACTGAACATGGGAGACCTCAAAATGACAAACATAACCCTTCAGATGGCTGATAGGAGTATAAGGAGACCCTTAGGAATCTTAGAGGACGTACCCGTGAAGGTAGGGAAACACTTCATACCAGTAGACTTCATCGTTTTAGACATAGCTGAGGATGCACACATCCCCATCATCCTAGGTAGACCATTCCTGCGCACAGCATGAGCCATTATTGACCTTAGGAAGGGACGGTTGACCCTAGAAATTGGGGAGGAGACCGTAACCTTTAACATGCCTTTGTCTATGAGAAGTCCAATGATCGAGGAAACTGTTTTTGTTATTGATATTGTGGATGAGGCCATTGTGGAAGCGTGGACCACAGCCTTAGAGGTCGATACCCTTGATGCTTTGATGGGTGTTGAGCCATGTGCAGGAAAAACAGGCTTCTTTGATGCAGGAATCAGTCTTGAGATCCCAGCTGATGGAGAGGACGAAGAAGCAGTACCAAGCTGTGACACAGAAGGCCTGCCGATCGACCTTACCTTATGCCGATCTACGGAGACCCCTGCCGATGGAGATTTTGGAGCTACTAGTAGTGGAGAAGCTCTATGCCTTGATTTCTCAGCTTACGTAGCTGAAACAGTTAAACCTGAGCTTAAGCCCCTTCCCTCTCATTTGAAATATGCATACTTAGATGATTTTGAATTGAATCCTGTGATTGTCAGTGCTAAATTGAGTGATGAACAGTTAAAATCATTATTAATTGTTTTGCGTCGTAACAGAACTGCACTTGGATATCGCTTGGATGATTTGAAGGGGATTAGCCCTGATTTTTGTATGCATCGTATTAATTTGGAGGAGGGTCATAGACCATGTGTTCAGAGTCAGCGTCGATTAAGTCCTAACATGCATGAAGTTGTAAAAAAGGAGGTCTTAAAATTACTTGACGCTGGGATTATCTACCCGATTTCAGATTCTAAGTGGGTCAGTCCTGTCCATATTGTCCCTAAAAAGGGCGGGACTACTGTCGTTAAAAATGATAAGAATGAATTGATCCCCACTAGGATTATCACAGGGTGGCGTATGTGCATTGATTACCGTAGACTGAACACTGTCACCCTCAAGGACCATTTCCCTTTGCCCTTCATTGACCAGATGTTAGAGAGGCTTGCTTCTCACAAGTATTTCTGTTACTTAGACGGGTATTCTGGATTTTTCCAAATCCCGATTCACCCAAGTGACCAGGAAAAGACTACTTTCACCTGCCCCTTTGGCACTTTCGCCTATCGGCGTATGCCGTTTGGTTTATGTAATGCCCCTGCGACCTTCCAACGTTGTATGATGAGTATTTTTTCGGATTATATTGAAAAGACTATGGAAGTGTTTATGGATGACTTTAGTGTGCATGGTGCTAGTTTTGATGATTGTCTGGTTAATTTAGAGCAAGTTTTGAAACGATGTGTCGATGTTAATCTTGTCTTGAACTGGGAGAAGTGTCATTTCATGGTTAACGAGGGAGTGGTTTTGGGACATGTTGTCTCTGAACGGGGAATTGAAGTAGATAAAGCTAAAGTACAGGTCATAGAACAACTTCCACCTGCGTGAATGTGAAGGGAGTTAGGAGGTTTTTGGGTGATGCTGGTTTTTATAGACGCTTTATTAAAGATTTTTCCAAGATTGTTAAACCACTAACCCAATTGCTCCTTAAAGATGCTATTTTTGATTTCACTGATGCTTGTCTTGATGCTTTTAACAGGATCCGTGAAGCGTTGATCTCAGCTCCTATTATCCAACCACCGGACTGGTCCATGCCATTCGAGATAATGTGTGACGCCAGCGACTTTGCATTGGGAGCTGTGCTTGGGCAAAGAAAGGATAAGGCACTTCACGCGATATACTATGCAAGCAAGACCCTAGACAATGCCCAAAGAAACTATGCCACCACGGAGAAGGAGCTCCTTGCCATTGTTTATGCCTTGGAAAAGTTTCGGACCTATTTGCTTGGTTCCAAGGTGATAGCTTACACGGACCATGCAGCCTTGAAGTACTTGTTAGCAAAGAATGAAGCTAAGCCAAGGCTGATCCGTTGGATTTTACTGCTGCAAGAGTTCGATTTGGAAATCAAAGACAAGAAGGGAGCTGAAAACGTAGTTGCTGACCATTTGTCCAGAATTCAGCCTGTCGCTGATCAACACGATGGCCTGCCGATCGACGACAGCTTCCCTGATGACTCTCTGATGGCTGTTCGAGATACTACTGGTGAGCCATGGTATGCAGACTACGCAAATTATTTGGTGGGTAAGCAGCTGCCTCCGGATATGACCTATCAGCAGAAGAAAAAGTTCTTGTCGGACGTACGACGCTATTTTTGGGATGATCCCTACCTATTTAGGGAATGTGCAGATGGTCTATTTCGGAGATGTATTCCTCAATGGGAAGTACAAGCTATCTTGAGGGAGTGTCATGCCTCACCATATGCCGGACATCATGGTCCATCACGTACTATGGCTCGAGTTAATCAGTGCGGGTTTTATTGGCCAACACTTTTCAAGGATTGTCGCGATTTTGTCTTTTCATGTGATCGTTGTCAGAGGACGGGTAATATTTCAAGGAGGCATGAGATGCCTCAAACTGGGATCCTCGAGGTTGAGATATTCGACGTATGGGGAATTGATTACCAAGGTCCATTTCCTTCATCACATGGAAATGAGTATATTCTTGTAGCCGTCGACTATGTTTCTAAGTGGGTTGAGGCCATTGCCTCTCCAAAATGCGATGCGAAAATGGTGATTAAGCTTTTCAAGTCAATCATTTTTCCACGATTCGGTGTTCCTAGAGCTGTGATTAGTGATGGTGGATCGCATTTCCATGAGCGAAGGCTAGATAATTTGTTGCTGAAATATGGTGTGAACCACCGTGCAGGCCTCGCTTATCATCCACAGACTAGTGGACAGGTTGAGGTGTCCAATCGGGAGCTTAAAATTATCCTGGAAAAAGTTGTGTCAACTTCTAGAAAGGATTGGAGTGCTAAATTGGATGATACGCTATGGGCCTACCGGACAGCATAAAAGACGCCGATCGGGGCCAGCCCCTATAGGCTAGTATATGGCAAGTCTTGTCACCTACCTGTGGAGCTGGAACACAAGGCATGGTGGGCGATTAAATCTTTAAACTTAGATCCGCAGTTGAGTGGAGAATTGAGGCTACAGCAGCTAAATAAGCTCGATGAGTTCAGATTTGGTGCTTATGAGAGTGCTCGTTTGTACAAGGAGCGAACCAAGAAGCTGCATGACAAGTTGATCTTGCCGCGTGAATTTGAAGCAGGTGATAAAGTCCTACTATTTAACTCCAGGTTAAAGGTGTTTCCTGGAAAGCTGAAATCACGGTGGGCCGGTCCATTCGAGGTGACCAAAGTGTCTAGGTTCGGATATGTTGAGTTAAAGGGAGATAATGGAGAATTATTCAAAGTAAATGCTCAACGAATCAAATTATATCGTGGCGATCCAAAAGAAATTGGTGTAGTGGAGGTCATTTATAATGACCCCGCTTCTCCACTATATGCTTGATCGAACATAGGTCGGGTGGGACCTTCATAAAATCCCGCTACCGGAAGGCAGTCCGGATCAGACATTATTAGTTTAGATCTCTAATTTTTATTTCTATTTTGCATTGTTTTATTTGATGTAACAGGGAAACAAGTTGACAAGGATAAAACTTGGACCATACCGATCGACAGTCAACAACGCCGAACGGTTTGCCTGCTTAATCCAGAAATTTGGCCCCCCCTTTGAAGGAATCCTGCAGAAAAAGGAAAAAGACAAGAGTCTAGTGCATTGGGCAGAGTGTGGAAGCTTTAATCATAAAAGCATCTTGATCACATGTTACTCTTGGGAAGGGAGAAGCTATTGTATCCACACCTTTGTTTTTCCTTTATGCATGCACCGTCCCCCCCTTCCTTAACTTCTTTATATATTGTCTACACTTGACATTTACTCCATCACATTAACACAACAACGAACTCACAAAACAAAAGAAATCATACCCACTGCCGATCGACCTTGACATTAGCCGATCGACACCTGCAATTAAATCAACATTTTTTGTTTGTTCGTGTCTTGTTTCAGATAATGTCGATGACGAGAAGGAGTGCTGCTATTAGGTCGAATCTGGACGCGGTTCTGGACAACAATGGCTATGGTCATATCATCTTCGCCGATAATGAACAAAAAGAAAAGTTTGCAGAACTTATGGGAAGACAAATGATCGCAACGCGGTTCATTTGTTTGGAAACATTAGAGGCACTTGGCCTCAAGAAGGGGATGAAGAAACTGTTGAAAAGGTCGGGGTGTGAAGGCCTATACAAAATGCGTGAGCACACGTACCAGTGTCTCACATTGGAGTTCCTGTCAAGTCTCTATTATGATGAAGAAGAACCGGCTGTAAACTTCCATCTTTTTAATGAAGACCACTGCTTGTATCCAACCGATGTCATCTCATTCATCACCCCGTCCTCCGCTTGTGGGGACGCCTCGTTGGTAGTACTTATTTTGCACGTCCAAAGCCAACAAATATGAAGAATGTCGAGCTGCACATGCTGTTTAGTTCCCTTAACATTGATGGGGGCGAACAATTCAATGTTAATGTGGCTCATTTCGTAGCCAAACATTTGGAAGCCGTTGTTTCGGGTGCCGTCAAACCTATCATGGTCGAGGGGGTAATAACTCGAATCGCCAAAAGTCTATATGGCAACATTCGGGAGCACAGGTTGAAGATCGTGGATGGTTGTCCTAACGGCGAACCACTTACTATGGATTTCGCAAGTCTTTCCCGCCTTCACTACATCCGTACATTAGGCAATAATTCATGGATGTGGAAGGTACGTTCCACTAACTTGGTCAAGCTTCCGGAGACCGGTATGGATATGAAGGTTCGATCTATCAAGAGATTCCGCCGACCGAGCCCTTCAAACTACACCTATTATCTCCTGAATGAAGTCGACAAGGAAGAACCCGAAGATGCCGATCGGCAGGCTGCTGAAGCCCCTGCTGTCGGGGTCAATATTATCGATCCCATCGGGGATTATTCAAGGTTCAATCATTACCCATACTCCACTGCCCCATATCATCCTGAAGGTTACGATCCAGCCGCATTCCCTCCTTCCTTTGCAACATATCCCCCCTTCGAGGAACCGAGGACTTGGAATGCAACCTCCAGAGACTCTATGTTGATGGGGTTGTGCAATCAAATGCACCAAGTCCACCTCGACCGCTCGATCAAGGATCACAATATCTACGCCTATCATGACAGACAAGGTCATTTCCCACCTGGGACAGTCCACCCCGCCTTCTATAACCCAACAACACACTACACTCAAGGAGAAGGGAGCCAGGGGGCTGAGCAATCTGAAGCTGCCGATCGGCAGGAGGATGACAGCCACAACAAGGATGGATCAACAGCTTGGAGCAATTTTTGGGAGTAATCAGGGAGTACTAATATGACCCTTTTTCTATTTTCAGCATGCATTCATATTGTATACCCCTTCTCCATGCACTATTTCTGTCCTGAACCCACTGTTTTTTGTTCCGCCGATCGGTCTGCTGCTGTTTAATGCTGTTTCCTGCTGTTGTGTTGGGTTTTGGAACCATTGAGGACACTGCTTCATTTGGTTTGGGGGAGGTGACTGTTGTGAACACGTTTTATTCTTGCTAGTTGTGTGTGATTGATGAAATTGTGCAATACAACAATGACGATAATGTGCTTATTCTATGATTTAACCACGATTGTTTGACAACTTGTGCCCTAAGACGGTACGAGATTAGACTGATTACCATGCTATAACTTGCTATTCTACATAACCTAGCTTGATGTGAATCTACTTTTATCTCGAAACGCATCTCATGTCACGTGAATCTTAGCATGCATCTCTTAGTCTGAATCGGTTTGTGAAAGAATGTTCCAAGAATTGTCCGAAGTGATGCACTTAAGTCCTGCGGGACCGGGTACCCACAAAAAAAATTGAACTCCACATGGCCAAAACAGCCCCTTATGTCCCTTTAGACTTAGGTCCTTGTTCTTGAGCCCGCATTGCTTTATAATAACCTTGGTTACAACCCGGATACTCAAACTACATGCCATATACTCACCCACCTTGACTGTTGGTTGCGTGTAAGGACAAGAGGTACTGTAACTATGCTGAATGAAGTCTAAATGTGTGTAAAGTGATAATACCGTCTGGAAATTGTAATCAAGAGCCGATCGGTATGATTTTTAGCCGATCGATGTGCTCATCAAAAGAGGAAGTTTTGCCTGAATCTGGTGTGAAAAGACAATAAGGAGTCAATTTTACTAAGGCGCTGCTAAACAAATGAATAAATGAAGTCATAAGAAGCTTAACTAATCACAAGCGAAGAAATTATGGCTAAATCCTATAACTGCTGAACAAGAAGCTGGGATGATGTTGATGAATGCTGTGAATGGGTAACATTTGAAGAAATTGTCCACGTGGTCACATAGCCACTAGTCACTATTGAGCCTCACATTCCCATTACGCGTTAGTACGCACCCACCTTTCACCTTCAGCTTAGCCCTGTTACGCCCTGTGCCCAGCATATACTTGAGACCCTATAGTACTTGAAAAATCTTTCACACATTGATTCATGCATGAGAGGTAACTGTTTAAGTAGTTTATTGAGCTCGACGATTAAGTCTCGTGTATTCACGACTAGCAAGGGTTAGTTTGAATGGTCCTGGTTGTGTAAGTCTTGGTTTGATAGTCGACTCTCACTTCTCCGTTCTTCTTGCACATGTTTTGGCTTCATGATCGGTTATCTACGTCTAAGTGCTCTGAGTTGTAAATTTCATCTATTGTCCTCCTACTTTGCTTATCATGATTGATCTTGCTTGAGGACAAGCAAGAGGTCGGTTTGGGGGAATTTGATGCATGCATTTTATATGCATGCTTAGCCTGTATTTGCCTCCATTATATGTTTGTATTTGAGCTCCTTTGAGCTATTCTATCATAGTTTTCCCTTGTTTGCTACTCATGGTGTTCTTGCTGTCATTTATGCAGGAACGAAGCCATTTATGCTTACTTTGGAGGATTTAGGATGAGGACCGAACTTCGCATCGCACACAGACGACAGCAGAATTTCTAAGGAATGAAGTCAGAATTCCTACATGATCAAACACAAGCCTTCGATCGACCAAGACATATTGAGCTTAATGGGCCTGATGCCGATCGACAAAGACTTATGTCGATCGAAAACAGAGCTCATCTCAAATAACCCGATCGACCAAAATCTATACCGATCGGTGAGTACGTCTTATTATCCAAAGACGAGCTCAACTCAGGCCCAACTAATGTACAATCCCGAGATTCATTTCTGAGAGGCGAAACCCTAATTCAAGGTTAAAAGGAGGACGAAGGCAAACCCTGGAGGGATCACAAGGTATTGCAAACAATCCCTTGTCACGGATTGGAAGCAATTGTTCATTTATTTCCTTTAAACTTCTCAAAAACTCGTGGCTATTAGTTTGATTCTGGTTTTAGAAGGCTTTCAAGTTATTTTCAGTTGTAATTCAGACATTGTCGATCGGAGCCTCTCTCTGCCGATCGACCAGAACTCCCTATCAAATCGATTTTTAAGTTTTATTTCGTAAGTCTGGTTATTTCCCTCCTGCTTAATTTTTATTATTGCATTATGAATTCTGAATCCTTTCCCCTCGTATTTTTAGATCTAGTTAGAGCCATGCGTAGCTAAACTCATTCTAGGGCTAGGGACGTAATCGATACTTAAGGGAATTAGTTTAGTCAATTAAATTGTTATATTGATTTCTCTGGTTTATTTCATTACGTTAAATTATTTGTGGCCACATCTAGTTGACGTTAGCGTGACAACCTTTTGAGACCGATCCAGTAAGCTTGGTAAAGACGACTAAACCATAAAAGGTATTTAAATAGGCAGGCCGACCAAGTACCCTATTTTCCTACCCGAGACTATTTCTATGACCTTGGCGACCCCTATTCCTTATAGTTGAGAACTGTCCCGTCCGGCCCTAGACTCTCTTATATTGATCTCCTTCGCTTATTTACATATACTTTTAGTTAGCTTTCTTGCCTTTATCTTGTTTCTTTTATTCACTTCTAACTCAATCCTTAAAACGACGACCTTAGTAGATTTAGAATTACGACCTTAGATCAAATTGAATTAGACTACCTCCCCGTGAATTCGATCCCTGACTTGCCACTAGCTATTTGTAGTTAGTTTAGTTGGAGTTATAAATATTATCTGATAACAGTTTTAGCGCGACAT